>PVIA01006140.1:0-102306 GCA_004024845.1 Tonatia bakeri
GAGGAGAGGAGAGGAGAGGAGAGGAAAAAAACTGTATCGCATCTGTCTTCACACCAAAGATCACCTGTCATGGAGCACACTCATTGGCTTCAGTGGGATCAAGGCAAGACAGGTAGAGAATTTAATGGCAGAACTCTGGTGTTAGGGGCTCCTGCCCTCAGTGGCAGTACTAAGGGAGGATTGGGGGCAAGGTGGCCTTTAGTCTCTATCAGTATCCTTCAAGCATCCAAAGAGCAGATACCCTAAGCAAAAGTAAACATCTTGCTTTGCATTTTCAAGGCAAATCCCCTATAATTACCCCCTTTTAACCATATTGTCTGCCGAAGCCCTGACACACACATGTACTAGACTTCCACCCCCTTGTACCCATGTGAATCCTGTTCTGTCATCCCACAGAGAAGGGTGGTAGGTATTTGCATAGGAAATTGAGACATCAACTACTCACCTTTTTAAGAATAACTCACAAGGAAGAAAATAATTACTGAGGAACTAATATATGCTAGGTACTGTCTCTTGTTACCTCATGTGCTCTTCATGGTATTAGTCAGTACAGGCTGCTACAATAAAAATACCACAGACTGGGTGGACTAAAGAACAGACATTTTATTTCTCACAGTTCTGGAGGCTGGAAGTCAGAGATCAGGGTGCCAATGTGGTTGGGTCCTTGGTGAGAGCCCTCTTCCTGGCCAGCAGATGACCACTTCTTGCTGTGTTCTCACATAAAAGCAAGACAAGAGCTCTATTGTCTCCGTTTCCTTATAAGGGTGCTAATTCCATCATGGGGGCTCCACTCTTATAAGCTCATGCAAACCTAATTACCTCCCAAAGGCCCTCTCTCTAAATATTATCATATTGAAACTTAGAGCTTCAACATATGGTTCAGTACACAGTAACTGAAGGAAGTGGTCATTATTGCCCAGATTTTTATAGATATGGAAAGGGCAGGTTAAAGAAGCAAAGTAACTTGGCCGAGGTCATAGAGAGAGTGCCAGCATGCAAACCCACAGCTGTTTTATTTATCTCTTCCTGACATAATGGCACTGGTACTTGAGTACCTGAGGAAGCCATTTATATACCTCGAAGCAGAATCAAATAATTAAGGAATTTATGGTAGAAATAAAAAAGCCAGCATCAGTGGAAAACACAGAAGGGTCAAAGGAGCAGTGGGCAGCAGGCAAACGTCTCTGCCCTTCTTCTGCTGGAACTCAGAACCCTGCGGCCTGGGTCTCATCTGCTCAGCCCTCTCTGGACCCAAGGTTCTACACATAACAAAGGATAGGGCCATGGTTTCAAAAATTTCTCTTAGTTTTCAAAATGCATACTTTTCTAGGCCTCACCCCCTGGGTATTTAGATCTAGATCTGAAAAGGAGCCTGGAATCTGCATTTTTTAGCAAGCACAGCAAATGTGAAACTCAGGGAATCTGACTTTCTCTAATGTTCATTACTCTTCCCAGTTCTGAAAAATCAACCACTTAGGCTGCATTCTCAAGAGAGATAAATATTTTTATTAGTATTCTCATGTAATTATGTTAAGAAAGGAAAAGTTAAGGCACTTTGTGATTGAACTGTTGTGTTTCTAGTTAGCAATATTGATATCTGGAAGTCCTAGTGGTGTTTTCTGTGTCATTCACTGGAATTTGGCAACTTGTGCAACAGCCCCAATGGAGATGTAAGCTCCAAAAACCCAATAATTTTCAAATCCTGTTAAGAAAGAGTCTGGGTAAAATAAAGTCAATAAGTAAAAATGAAACATTTTGCAGATGTTCCCACGGTAAAGGATCACCATGCACACTGGTGTTTATATTAATGGGCACATGACTGGGGCTGGTGTCACCAGCACACTCCTTGAGTAGTCCAAAATGCTTTGAAAAGAAGAAAAGAAGCTGTGCTACACCCTCAACTTCCCAGTAATTCCTGGGAACCCCACTTTGCTGAATCATATGGTTATCTGGCTATGTTTAATATTAGAATCCAAAAGATGGTATCATCTCCTGTTTTTCCTAATTATTTAATTCTTGGGTCACTCAATTCTACCCCTCCTTGGCCATTTGCACCATTCAGACTCTTAGATAATGACTATTTCTTTCTTTAGTCATCAACCATGGCACATATATTTCATTATTTTTATCTTATCTTGCTGTAAGACACTCATCTAAATACACCTATGCACTTCCCTTTGAAGATGGTATTACAACCTTGGTAATTTGTCTCTCTTGTAATTGAATAAGATACTTAGAAAAGCAATTTTTCCATCTTCTTTTTATAACTTTACTTATAAAACCTCTGTCTTTGTTGCTGACATGTCACCTGCTCAAATACCTAAGATGAAATCTAATAGCTGGGCAGGAGAGTAGTTGACATATGACTAACAGGTAGTTCTCCTTCAGGATACTCAAGGTTGTGTAAGTAGGCCTGATTCATACCTGCTGCAACTGTGATGTGTAATAATAGAGCAGCAACAGAGAGTTGAGATGATGACAGCCCAGCCGTGGCAGCTGGTTCTCTAACTCAACAGGGAAGTGATGTGACCTGGTGAAACAAATAGCTCACGAAATCATTCCAGAAATTCCATGGAGTGCTGTGATTTTTCTTCACATGTTTTCAGTGAAGAGACTATGTTAAGTGATGCTTTTCTTCAGGTTAGCTCCATTGATTTTATTCTTTCCTTATAAGGCTCTTCACTGTCATTCAGTTCCATTTCTATTCAACAAGGATTGCTTAAGCCCTTTTTACATGCTAGATAGACCCTGTGCCTAGGAGCTGGGGATGCAACCATAAATATTATTAAATGGACACAGACACTAGTGTTTTCTCTTATATTCTTCTAGTCATTTAATCAGATTCATCTATTTTTAAATATTTTGATAATGAGCCAGAACACAAAAGTATGGGCTAAAAGCATGGGCTCTGGTCAGATAAACTTAAGTGTGAGATTCAAGCTCATTACTGCAGCCACTGTGTGCTCATGGATGTGCAGGTGCTTCTGAGTCTTTATTTTCACATTTATAAAATAGAGGTGATGTTAGTACCTTCTCCTGGGGGTATGTAAGGATTAAATAAGACAACGCTTATAAAGATACCTGCCCCAGTGTCTTGAATTTAGCATGTGCTCACAAAGTGGAAGGTCTTATTAATAATATAATTTTCCCAGGCATATGTACATAAACTCAACTATTACCTATCTGCCAGAAGGTGACGACCTCCATGAGTCATCAGCTGGATTGAGCTTAAGAAAAGATTTCTATAAGGGTTGAAATGACAGTGACTGAATTTTTAACAGCCTGTTGGTGAGTAGCCAGCCAGGAGCATGTTATAATTCAGTGAAATTAAGAAAATAAGAGCTAATGCTGGTGATCTGTTCTCTTTCTCTAGAATGACTTTTCCTCAGATTTATTCTGGAGAAAGCAAGTCCTAAGAGAGGCTGTGAAGAAATAGTACTTTGGTTAAATACCTTCTAAAAATGCTATATAAAATATACTGTGCATTGTACATTCACAATGCACATTAGCATATTACAAAGTCAGAAAATACTAGCAGGAAATAAACCATTTAAACTACCTTTCATTTCCAAAATTCATGTTTATTGAATCCTTTTTTAAAAATAGATTAAGTTGATCCAAGATGGTGGAGGAGTAAGTGAAAGCTACACTGACCTTCTCCAGTACCAATCTGGAATTACAACTAAATTGTAGAGAAAGCATCCAGAATAATCAACTGAACACTAGCTGGAAAGAAGCCTTATAATGACAGACAGACAGAAGAAACCACTTCACTACAACATGACTGGTAGGGATTGTGGAGTAGGCATGAGAGGGCTGGCTGGTTTCTCATAGGTGGCAGCAGAAGTTCTGAAGGAATATTTCAGCACTGGGGTGGGGGGTTCACCTGAGAAGTGTGGGTCTAAACCACAAGCCAACCTCCCTCACCTACAGCATCAGAGCCAGAAAGAAACCCAGGTAACATCCAGCTGTGAAAAGCAGCAGGGTTTCTATCTGCCAAGGAGAGATGACTGGAGATGTACAGAGCCTCTTAAAGGGCCAATGCACAAAATTTTGTTTACAGCCACTTACCCTGGGCTCCAGCAGAGGGAGGGCATAGTGGACTATAGGAGTTTGAGGAGAGTCTGAGGCTGGTGGCTCTTGGGAGAGAATGGAAGGAATAGTTACCAGGATCTCTATTCTGAGACATTCCCCATAGGATAGGAGCCATCTTTTTCAAGCAGAACACTCCTCTCCAAGTGGCATCAGCCTGAGGGGAAGCAATTGCCTTGCCTGCAGGAATTACTCATCCCCGCCCTGTGGTGCTTAAGCTGCACCACTGATCACAGTCTGATTAGATTAACAACTGATCAGTTTAACAGGTGATTAGTTTAACATCTAAGATGGAAAATACAAAGTAGCAGCCAAAATGGGAAGACAAAGAAACACACCCCAAATGAAAGAACAGGAGAATTCTCCAGAAAAACTACATGAAATGGAGGCAAGCAATTTATCAGATAGTTTAGATTAATGATTATAAGGTTACTTAACAGCATGGAAAAAGACATAGAAACCGTAAAAAAGGGACCAGTTAGAAAATAAAGAATGTAATATCTGAGATAAATAATACACTGGAAGGAATAAACAGTAGGTTAGATGAAGCAGAGGATAGAAAAAGCACTTTAGAAGACAAGGTAGAAGAAAGCATGCAGGCAGAGCGGCAAAAAGAAAAAAACAATTTTAAAAAAATTAGGAGAGTTTAAGAAACATTTTGGACAACATGAAGCTAACAATATACAAATTATGGGAATACCAGAAGGAGAAGAGAGTGAGTAAGGGATCAAGAACCTATTTGAAGAAATAATGACTGAAAACTTCCCTAATCTGGTGAAAGAAAAAAATCACACAGGTCCAGGAAGCTCAGACAGTCACAGACAATTTGGACCCAAAGAAGCCTACATTTAGACACATCACAACATGGCAAGGCTAAGAGACAAGGAATCCGAAAAGTCACAAGAGAAAAGCAGGGAGTTACCTATAAGGGATCATCAATTAGACTGGCATCTCATTACTCAACAGAAACAGTTCAGGCCAGATGGGAGTGGCATAAAATATCAAGGTGATGAAAAGCAAGGTCTTATAACCAAGGCTTACCAAGAGAGGTTATCTTTTAAAAGTCAAAGGAGAAATAAGGAGCTTTCCAGACAAGAAAAAAAATAAAGGAGTTGGTTAACACCAAATTAGTACTGCAACAAATGTTAAAGGGTTTGCTTTAAGAAGAAGAAAAAGAAAAAGAAAAAAATACAGTCTAACAATAAAATGACACTACATACATATCTATCAATACTCACCTTAAATGTAAAAGGCTTAAATATTCCAACCAAAAGACAGGGTAGCTGAATGGATAAGAAAATAAGACCTCTATATATGCTGCTCCCCAGAGACCCACCTCAGATCAAAGGACACACAAAAACTAAAAGTGAAAGAATGGAAAAAGGTATTTCATACAAATTGAATAGGAAAAAAAAGCTGGGGTAATGGTACTTATATCTGACAAAACAAACTTTAAAACTAAGACTACAGTAAGAGACAAAGAAGGACAGTAAATAATGACAAAGAGAACAATCCAATAAGAGGATATAACACTAGTTAACATTTATGCACCAACACAGGAGCACCTAAATATGTAAAGCAAATCTTGATGGACATAAAAGGAGAGATCAGAAGAAATACAGTCATAGTTGGGGATTTTAACACTCCATTGACTTCAATGGATAGATCTTCCAGACAGAAAATCAATAAGGACACAGAGGCCTTAAATGACACACTAGATTAAATGGACTTAATTGATATTTTCAGAACTCTTCACCTCAAAGCAGCAGAATATACATACTTTTCAAGTCCATGGAACATTTTCTGTGATAGACCACATGTTGAAACACAAAACAAGTGTCAATAAGAATCATATCAATCATCTTCTGTGGCCACATTGCTATGAAACTAGAAATCAATCACAAGAACACTGAAAAACACTCAAAGACATGGAAGCTAAATAACATGTAATTAAACAATGAATGGGTCAACAACAACATCAAGGAAGAAATCAAAAGATACCTTGGAACAATTGAAAATGAGGACAAAACAATCCCAAATGTCTGGAACACTGGGAAAGCAATCTTAAGAAGGAAATTCATAGCATTACAGGCCTATCTCAAAAAAAATAAGAAAAAGTTCAGATAAACAATTTAACTTCACACTTAAAGGAACTTGTAAAAGAATAACAAATGAAGCCCAAAGTGAGTAGAAGGTGGGAAATAATAAAGATCAGAGCAAAAATAAATGAAATAGAATCTAAAAAAAAATTATAAAAACATCAATGAATCCAGGAACTTGTTCTTTGAAAAGATAAACAGGATTGACAAACCTTTAAACAGACTCTCCAAGAAAAAAGAGATAGGACCCAAATAAATAAAATCAGAAATAAAAAAGGAGAAATAACAACTGACACCAAAGAAATACAAAAGATTATAAGAAAATATTATGAACAATTATATGCCAACAAACTGAATAACCTGAACAAAATGCACAAATTCCTAGAAACATACAATCTTCCAAAATTAAATTGGGAAGAATCAGAGAATCTGAGTAAACAGATTACACCTAGTGAAACTGAGTAGTAATCAAAAAACTCCCAACAAACAAATGCCCTGGCCCACCCAGATGGCTTCACGGGTGAATTTTACCAAACATTATGAGAAGAACTAACACCTCTCCCCAAATTATTTCATAAGATTCAAGAGGTGGGAAGACTCCCAAGCTCATTTTACAAGGCAGCATTATCCTAATTCCAAAACCAGATAAAGACACTACAAAGAAAAAAAATTATAGGCCAATATCACTGATGAACATAGATGGTAAAATACACAAAAAAATATTAGCAAACCCAATACAACAATGCATCAAAAAGATCATACAGCATGATCAAGTGGGATTTATTCCAGGAATGCAAGGTGAGTACATTTACAAATCAATAAATATGATTCACCACATAAACAAAATGAAGAATAAAAACCACATGATCATATCAATAGATGCAGAAAAAGCTTTTGATAAAATCCAACACCCATTTATGATCAAAACACTCAGCAAAGTAGAAATACAGGGAGCATACCTAAACATAATAAAAGTCATATATGACAAACCCACTGCTAGCATCATACTCAACAGGCAAAAACTACAAATGTTCCCCTTAAGAACAAGACAGGGATGTTCATTTTCACCTCTCTTATTTAACATAATAAGCCTAGCCACAGCAATCAGACACAGCAATCAGACAAGAAGTAGAAATAAAAGGCATCCAAATTAAAAAGGAAGAAGTAAAACTGTCTTTATTTGCAGATGATATGATACTGTACATAGAGGACCCCAAAGATTCCACCAAGAAATTACTAGAACTGATAAATGAATTCTGCAAAGTAGCAGGATACAAAATTAAAGAATATCCAGAAATATCCTTTATATGCTGATTATGAACTAACAAAAAGGGGAAATTAAGAAAATAACCCTATTGACAATTACTTCAAAAAGAATAAAATACCTAGGAATAAACCTAACCAAAGATGTAAAAGACCTGAACTTGGAAAATTATAAGACACTGAAGAAAGAAATTGAAGAAGATTCAAATAAATGGAAGCACATATCATGTTCATGGATTACAAGAATTAACATCATTAAAATGTCCATACTACCCAAAGCAACCTATAGATTCAATGCAATTCCTATCACGATTCCAATGATGTATTTCACAGAACTAGAACAAATATTTCAAAAATTTATATGGAAACAAAAGGCCCCACATAGCAATAGCAATCCTGAGAAAGAAGAACCAAGTTGGAGGAATCACATTACCTAATATCAAACTATACTACAAGGCCATAGTAATCTAAACACCTGGTACTGGAATAAAAACAGACACACAGATCAATGGAACAGAATAAAGAGTCCAGAAATAAACCCACACCCTCATAGTCAATTAATATTCAACTGAGGTTGTAACCACATACAGTGAGCTAAAGAGAGTTTATTCAATAAATAGTGTTGGGAAAATTGGACAGGTACATACAGAAAAATGAAACTAGACCACCTTCTTATACCACACACAAGAATAAATTTGAAATGGATCAAAGACTTAAATGTTAGATTAAAAATCATAAAAATCCTAGAAGAAAACATATGCAGCAAAATCTTGGATATTAACTGTAGGAATTTTTTATTGGATATATCTCCCCAGGCAAGGGAAACAAAAGAAAAAATAAACAAATGGGACTATATCAAACTAAAAAGTTTTTGCACAGCAAAAGAAAACATCAACAAAATAAAAAGACAATCCAAGGAATGGGAGAACATATACACTAATACATCTAATAAGGGGTAATATCCAAAACGTATTAAGTACTTACAAAATTAACATCAAGGAAACAAACAACCCAATTAAAAAATGGGCAAAGGACCTGAACAGACTCTTCTCCAAATAGGACATATAGATGGCCAATAGACATATGAAAAGATGCTTAACATCACTAATCAGCAGAAAAATGCAAGTTAAAACCACAATGAGATACCATTTCACACCTCTCAGAATGGCTATCGTCAATAAATTAACAAACAACAAGTACTGGTGAGGATGTGAGGAAAGGGGGACACTCATACACTGTTGGTGGGAATGCAGACTGGTGGGGCCACTGTGGAAAGCAGTATGGAGATAACCTCAGAAAATTAAAAATGAATCTGCCTTTTTTCCCAGCAGTCCCACTTCTGGAAATACAGCTGAAGGGACCCAAAACACTAATTAAAAAGAGCATAATCCCCCCTATGTTCATTGCAGTGTTACTTACAATCGCCAAGATATAGAAGGAGCTCAAGTGTCCATCAGTAGATCAGTGGATAAAACAACTATGGGACATTTACACAATGGCATTCTACTCAGCTATAAAAAGGAAGAAAATTTTACCCTTTGCAGCACTATGGATAGGCCTGGAGAACATTATGCTAAGTGATAGAAAATTAGTTCAATAATGGATGGAAAACAGAAACCTACCTTGGTTCTTGTGTTAGTTAACACAGGGTTATTCTTTTTAAACTTTTAATTGTGGAAATTTTAAACATTGCAAAAGTAGCGAGAGAAACATTATGAATGCCCTGGTACACTGCCACCATCTTGAAGAGCTATTGTCAATTTTGTTTTATCTCTGCCTCCACCCACTTTTCCACCCACACACTGGGTCATTGCAAAGCAGGCTCTAGATATCATGTTATTTCACTCAGAAATAGCCTTGTATGAGACTCAGGGGCATAAGGGCAGGCAGTGTAAAAAACAGAAATCTGGTGTGGTGGGCTTCCTCCTAGAGCAGAGGAATTACAATAAACAAAACTCGAACACCAGTGAACTCTTTCTTCCTCTCCCGGAGCCTGTTGCTATCACCAGAAGAAAGCGTAGTGGGGCTTTGTTCTGAATGAACAGAGAAAAACTACTAGATTTGTTGAAGGAACAACTTTGGGCAAAGCTAAAATGTCTTTCTTCTAAATATATTTGCTCAAAGAAAAATGAGGCAATTTCAGAACATTTCTAATTTGAGATAAAATTGTATGTATGTAATTAGGTTGAGCAGTCATGAAGAAAAGAACAATTTAAAATTGGGGACTTTAGATTGGCACTTGAAGAATTAAACACCATTTAATGATTTGTATGAAGAGATACAGAATGTTTGTGAATTAGATGATTCAATATTGTTGAAATGTCAATTGACATTCTCCTAAATTTGATCTACAGATTCAACACAATCTCAATCAAAGCCATGCCAGAATTATTTGTAGTAACTAACAAAATGATTCTAAAATTTATATGGAAAAATCAAAAGACTGGAATAACCAAAAGACTTTTGAAAAAGAACAAGTTTGGAGGTTTCTACTATATGATTTCAAGATGTATTACTGTATAAAAATACAATAATTGAGAACATGGTGTTGGTGTAAAGATAAACATGTAGATCATCAGAATAATAAAGAACCCATTAATCAGTGCCCCCCCTCCCACCGCAGCACCCTGAGCTTTTCCCCTGCCCTCTCGCTCCCCCAAGGCAAGGTTCCTTTACCGCTCTTTCCTAAGCTCCAAGGGCCCTTATTCTGCCATTATAACTCATTTCCTGAGCCCATTTCTTCTGCAGCTCATTTCTACCTCTGTGACTTTCTAAATAAACTTGCTGTTATAGTTTGAAAAAAAAAAAAAACCCATTAATCAATCTACCTGTACATGTTCAATTAATTTGTGTCTTAAGTGCCAAGGTAATTAAAGAAGAAGGCAGAGTCTTTTCAACAAATGTTGCTGGGGCAATTAGATATTCATTTGAGGGAAACAAATGAACTATCACACTTACCTCACATGATACACAACACTTAAATGCAAATAAGTTATAAACCCAAACATAAAATCTAAAACCATGAAACTTTTAAAAGAAAATGAAGAAGAAAAATCTTTGTGACCTTTTGGTATGAAAAGATTTTCTATTCAGGAAACCAAAGCATTTAGCATAGTAGGAAAAAAAAAATCATTAAAATGAATTTCACCAAAATTAAAAATGTATGCTCTTCAAAAGTCATGGACTAAATGAAAATATTTGCAACACACCCATCTGACAAAATTTTGTATCCAGAATATACAAAAAGAACACTTACAAATCATCAGTAAGGATATGAAAAAATCCAGTGTAAAAATGGGCAAAGATTTGAACATCTTTATAAGATAAAAAGATTAAAGATGTACAACATCATTAGCATCAGGGAAAAGCAAATTACAACCAATGTGAGATACCACTAAATATCCCTTAGAGTGGCTAAAATTAACAATAAAAACTGACAAACACCAAACACTGACAATACTATTTGTGAAGAATAACTGTAACTCTCATAGTTAGCTGGTAGAATGTAAAATGGTATAATCATTCTGGAAAACAGTTTAGTAGTTTCTTAAAAAATTAAACATGAAATTACCACACAACCTAGAAAATCTGCTCTCAGGTATTTCACTAAGAAAGACCAAAATATGTATCCATGCAAAGACTTGTATGTGAGTGTTCATGACAGTTTTACTTATAATAGTCAAAAACTAGAAACAATGCTAATGGTCATCAGTGGGTGAATAAATTGTGGTATCCATTCAATGGACTGCTTCAGCAATAGAAAAAAAAAGTATTGTAGACAACAAGGATAACTCTGTAAAACATGCCATGCAAAAGAAGGTAGACACAAATGAGTACAAGATATACTATTCTATTTATCTGAAACTCTAAAAAAGAACTTATCTAGTCTAGTGACAAAACAAATCAGTGGTCATTTGTGACCAAAAAGGCTCAAAGGAACTCTTTAGGGTGATGAAAGTGTTTTATATCTTGGTTGTGATATAGCCACGAGTGAATACTGTGTCAAAATTTATCAAACTGTACACTTAAAATAGTTGCATTTATTTATGCCTCAGTAAAGAAAAAAGTAAACCACAGTGGAGATAGTGAAACTGAGATTTTATCCTATATTTAACTATAATTCAATAAAGAAAAATAGATTTTAACTTATGGGAAAAGGGACAAAAGATTCAAAGAACAGATTCTAGAAATCTAAGTTTTTTATTTGAAATGTCAGAAAAAGAAAAGAGATGAAGCCAAAGACATAATTAAAGGAAACTATCAGGAATTAAACCTCACCTCAGCACATTTAAAAACCTCATCAAATAAAACAAATATTAATTAAGTAATAAACTCCTTGCTTAATCTGGTGGAATTTCTAAACTTCAGAGACAATAATATAAATATTCATTTACTCTGAGTTTTCTGTTATATAACAATGAGATGCAAGAGACAAGGGGAAAAGCTGTGACCCAAAAATTTTATACTTAATCAACTTGTTAACTCAATATAGTGAGGGTAACAGGAAGATAATTTAAGACAGAGGTATGTAGGGGCTTTAAAAGCAACTCTCAACACCTATAGCTTTATTGAAAAATAATATTCGGATGTTTTTCAGTCTACTGTGATAGGAACTAAAATACGATACTAAAGAATGTGGTACTCATTGTATACAATAACCAAGGTGGTCAATAAACCCTGTTAAATAGTGTGAAGGGTAAAATATGGTTGTGATATATCAAAAAGACTTAATTAATAATGGGAAAGATAATCCATAGGAGAAGACCTTAATAAAAACCAGGGTCTAAAATCCAAGATTGTAGTAACAAATACTGAATATCAATTAAGAGATGGTAAGAGTATTTTAAACAGGTGAAAGTATGCTAAACCTAAATTTTTTAAAAGCTGAAGGACAAATTAACTGTCTTATACTTGAAGTTAAATACTTGAGTAAAATAAGAGCAAGTAGGTTTTAGGTTTTTAAAAATTGGAAGTGAATCACTAATAAAATAAAATTTGCAGCACACTTTTCAGGATATAGGGGTAGGGAAAAGTAGGCTTATAGTTGTTCATATGGAAAAGGACATTCAGGTTATGATAATTACAATAGCTTTATTAACACTGTATTTTACATACTAAAAACTGTAAGCCTACTTTTGCCCACCTTGTATTAGAATTTTAATATAAATAAAATAGTATTTAAAAGAGCAGGGAAAATAGATTAGAAAGAAAGTATAAAATACAGAAATTATAAAAATGAACAACATCCCTGGCTAGTATGGCTCAGTGGACTGAGTGCTGGCCTGGGAATGGAAAGTTCGCCAGTTTAATCCTACTCAGGGTACGTGCCTGGGTTGTGGGCCAGGTCCCCAGTTGAGGGTTTGTGTGAGAGGCAACATGTTGATGTTTCTCTCCCTCCCTTCCCCATTCTCTAAAAAGTAAATAAATAAAATATTTTTAAAAATGAACAATTAATATCAATTTTGATATTTTTGATAATTGATAACAATGTGAATGGACTAAAATCTTTCATCAAAAGTGAAAGGTTTTCAGATTAAGTCAGAATACCAATCTAAGTAACTGCCATTTCCATAATGCACACTAAAAATAAATATAATGCTTAAATATTATAGGATGCATGAAGAAAAGTAAAAAGAGGAAGAGGTAGCAAAACCAAAACCAGAGGAGATAAAATAGAATTCAACAACTACAAACACTAAATAGAATCAGGAGGTAATAAGTGATAATTAAGGATTTTAAAAATTTGAATAATATAATTAAAATCTGAGTGAAGCCTCTTCAATAAATGGTGTTGGGAGATCTGGACAGCTACATGCAAAAAAATGAAACTCGATCACCAACTTACACCATACACAAAAATAAATTCAAGGTGGATAAAAGAGTATACATCATGACACCATAAAAGTCCTAGAGGAGAACACAGGCAGGAAAATCTCAGATATTTCAAGCAGCAGTATTTTTACTGATATGTCTCCTAGAGCATGGGACACAAAGGAAAGAATAAACAAATGGTATGTCATCAAAATAAAAAGCATCTGCATGGCTAAAGAAAACAGCATTAAAATGAAAAGAGAACGAATTATATGGGAAAACATATTTGCCAATGATACCTCGGACAAGGGTTTGATCTTCAAAATATATTAAAAACTCACACAACTTAACTCCAGGAAGACAACCCAATTTAAAAAATGGCCAAAGGACCTGAACAGACACTTCTCCAAGGAGGACATACAGAGGACTCAGAGACACATGAAAAGATGCTTAGCATCACTAGACATCAGAGAGATGTAAATTAAAAACACAATGAATTACCACTTCACACCAGTGAGAATGGCCATCATCAACAAATCAACAAACAACAAGTGTTAGAGAGGATGCAGAGAAAAGGAACCCTAGTGCACTGTTGCTGGGATTGCAGACTGATGCAGCCACTGTGGAAAACAGCATTTCCTCAGAGAACTCAAAATGGAACTGCTTTTTGACCAGACAATTTCACTGCAGGGATAAATATCCTAAGAATCCTGAAACACCAATACAAAATAACCTATGCACCCCAATGTTCATAGTAGCACAAGTTACAGTAGTCAAGTGCTAGAAGCAACCTAAGTGCCCATCAGTAAATGAATGGATCAATTTACATTTACACAATGGAGTACTATGCAAAAGAAAGAAAGAAGGAGCTCCTACACTTTGTGACAGCATGGATGGAACCAGAAAGCATTATGCTAAGTGAAATAAGCCAGGTGGTGAAAGACAAATACCATATGATCTCACCTTTAAGTGGAACCTAATCAACAAAGCAAACAAGGAAGCAAAATATAACCAGAGACATTGAAATTAAGAACAAACTGACAGTAACTCAAGGGGAGGTTCGAGGGAATAATGGTGGGAAATGGTGGAAGGGCTTTTAGGAACAACTATACAGGACAGATGGATAAAACCAAGGTAGGGAACAATCAGGGGAGAGAGGCGGGGATGGCTGGGGTGGGGGCAAATGGTGGGAGGAAAATGCAGACAACTGCACTTGGACAATTTTTTAAAAATCTGATTGAATATTTAATTTTAAACACTAGAGGAAATAACCCAATTTGAAACATCATAGCAATTTTACAATGCATATAAGTTGCTCAGATCACATTTTCTGATTAGAATTCAAAAAATTTGAAATTAATAACAAAATATTTAACAATAGTAGAAAACAACTATTTGTAGAGATCTAACATGACTCAAATTTGAGGCAAAATAGAAATGGCTAATAATAATTCCATTTTGCTTAAAAAATAGATATAATGAAAAACTGCATACTGCAATTTACAAGATAACATGATAAGCGAAAAGGAACACATATATATATATACATATATATGCCTTAAAATAAAATTTTAATAGTTCATTTTTTATGGTATCTTTTCCATTGCCATTTATACCCCCATCCCCTCTTCCACCTCCACCTCTTCCACTCCCCAATATATATATCTTTTTTTAAAAGAGTTAATAAGAGGGACTTGTGCTACATGACCTTAAACATCATAAACCCATGATAATTAAATCATCTTTTCTCTGTTTTACACCCGATACCTGATCAGACTTGACCTGGTCTAGTGATCTTTTTCCTCCTTTTGATTTATATTCTCAGTAGCAACACTGCACTCCTTAATGGAGACCTGATCCTCTACATCAGAACTGGTTTCCCCTAAAAGATTTGAAACAATCGTGAAATGATGGGAAGGGAAAATGATAAAGAGGAATTGATCGAATATGTGTAAATTTCAGTAAAGTCCCCTGGTCTTGGAGTAACCCTCTAATCATCTATTTAAAGCACAGGTGTCAAACACAAATCCAGAGGGCAGAATCCGGCCCTCTACCTTGTTTTAATTGGCTGACACCTGTTCTACCCACTGGCAGCACCAGGGTCTCGCTTAACTGATAAGGAGTAGTTACATTTATACAGTCCTAAAATTGCATTTGGCCCTTTGAAGGCAACCTGGAGGCTGATGTGGCCCCCGGTGAAAATGAGTTTGACACTCCTGATTTAAAGTCTAATTTACTGACTGAAAGCACCAGTTTGTCAAAAATGCAAATTCATGAGCTGCATCCAGACCTACACTGAATCACTTTTGTGGGGTACAGCCCAACATCTGCGTTCAACAGTCTCTCCAGGTCATTCTTACACATAAAGTCTGATGGCCCTCACTCTAACCTATTAGTCCCTTTGCAATTCAGCTCGGGTTTCTGTTAACTGGACTGATATTTGCTTTAGATAAGCAACAGGTGTGGGGAGGTTTGAGTGTGAGGCTCAAGAAATGGAAAATGTAGAGGTGGGAAGGACAGCATGGAGGTCATACAAGGTTTAATTCCATATCCTTCTAAGGGATACTATTTTATACTTCCTTTCTTATATGAATGGAGAAGCTAAAAATTCTTTTAAACAAAATTTAAACACAGCATTAGATTGGGTAACCAGGATTCTCTTTAAATTTTACCTAGTTTGTTTGATGTTCCCCTCCTCCTTTCTTCCTCATTCAGGCATGTAAAGATAACTAAGGTCAACAATGTATTGTGTCTTTATTTCTTCACAGACTAACAATTTTCTTGTAAGAGGTGCCCAGGCTCCGAGGAAGTAAAACAGGTCATCTATTTCACAGGGAAATCCTCTATCCATGTTTTATATGGGACCAGAGCAGCCAAGTGAACCCACCTCTTCAGAAAACGTCACTGTTAAAGAAGTCTTGTGCATTTCCTGCAATATTATCACCTTTAAAAATTCTTTTGACTGCAAAAGCTGCACACACCTCTTTGAAATTTCGAAGAGAAAATGAACCATTCTTCGCAGAAGATTCTAACACTTCAAATGGGGCGCACCCACCCTTTCCGGGAATGAAGAGCAGAGGCTATTAATCTGTGACAAAAACAGTTCATGGAGGAGTCCTAACATTTTCATGATGAATAGTCAGGCTTTAGGAAATTTGACATTGCTAACATGATGTAGCAATTGTGTTGGTGGTTTAGCATAATTACTTCAAATGCGCTGCTAGAACTGAATTTGTCCTTTGGGAAGAGTGCAGCCGAACAAGCTAAACGTTTACACGAACCAGAAAGCGGTTTGAGTGCTTTTGGGCATATTATACTTTCAAGGAACAAGGACATTTTAGAAATGATTTAGAGAAGATACAGATAACATTGTTCCCTTGGAAACCATTGCTCGCAATAATGGTGTGATGTCATTTATATTTGATTTTTAAACCATTTATTTGTGTGATGTGAGACAACATTATTAAATCAAATTTTGGTTCTCATACTTGTACCTTTCCTAATTTTTTCCACTTAAGATCAAAGTCAATAAAAACTCTCTCCCTTGCTGTACCATAAGGGTGCATGTTGTTCTCACAATACAAAAGTTAATAATTAGGCTGATGAGTCAGGTACAGCAATGAGGAATTAGGTGGAGCTTGGCAAAATTTTTAATTTCATGAGAATGAAGAAATTTAGAGAAGGAATTTTATTTATTACCCTGCCCCCCACCTCAGATGGATCCTTTTCCATGTGATTTTCTTTCATTTCTAAAGTAAATTATTTTTTACAATAAGAGCCATATGATTTTAATGTAATTTTCAGAGATAGTTTATTTGTAAACATAAATGACTAATTATTACATCATGGTTTTCTTGTTTTCATCTTTGCCTCTTTGTTAAGCTGCTGTCTACGTACCACAGGCAAAACCAACTGGAGTGAAAAAACCTGGTCAGTCTAACTCATTGTGGTTTGTCTGTGTGGCCACACCTCACGACGGGAGCCAGTTTTGCCAGTCCCGTCAAAATTATCCCCACCTCCGAAACAGATCTTCTCAATCTCCCATCTCTTTCCTCTCGCCCCAGTGCACCTAGTATCTCTCACCAAGGGCAGGAATCTTTGTCTCCTTTTCTAGAAGAACCTGTCCTGATTCTACCTTGAATCTGATGTCTCTGAGATCATCATTAGAGTAAGAGAAAGAGCCCAGGACCTGGACCAGGCGCAGAAAGCCTGTGCCCTGCCCATCTTTGTCACTGTGTACCTATCTGTCTGCGGTCCTCACTTTCCCCACTGTCCACGTAATCCAGGCCTGGCCTGGATTATGGCCCTCATTCTATGACTCTGATTCTTTAGTTGTTCACTCTTATGAGCAGGGAACCCCCAAAATAGAATTTATTTATAAAAATTGGGTATTTATTCTTACATGTTTAAACTTCAGTCACCTTCAAAGAACTGTCTATTTGATGCAGTACACCTGTGGAGATGTTTTCCCACTGCTCAAAACGGTTTTTGAACTCATCAATTTTCATGCCTTTTAGTGCTTCTACCATTTTTTGTTTCAGCTCTTTCACATTGGCAAAACATTCCCCTTTGAGGATTTTTTTCATCTGGGGAAACAAACAAAAGGTCGCTCAGAGCGAGATGGGGTGAATAGGGAGGATGAGGCACGAGGGTCATGCTGGTTCGGTCAAAAACTGCTGAATACAGCGTGGTGTGAGCAGGTGCACTTGTAAATCTCCCATAATAAAATGGGCAAATGTTTTGAAAGAGTCTTCAAAAAAATTCAATGAAGCCAAACGCAGCCTCTCACAACAATGCCAGCTGGTACACTGATACCGATGGATTTCTAGAACAGTCATCCAGTGGGAGAAGCCTGTGTTACAAGGGGCCCGTCCTCCAGAAGATAATTCTGGGGTGTTTGGGGGTCTCCCCAGTTCTTTTATATCTTTATGGTTTAAAAAGTCTTTTCACACCCTTGATCTCATTAGATCTTTACTGATACTCAGGAATGAACAAGGCAGAATTTATTACCTTCATTTTAGGGGTGAGGAAACTGAGATCAAGAGACGATTTGTGACTTACTCACTGGCTCAGAAAGAGTGAAGGCAGGGCCAAGCAGCAGGCTGTTGGTGAGCAGCTCCCCCAACTCCATGTAGCTGCATTTTACGACACGCAAGTTCCAAACGACTTGAAGAAGGTTGAGCCCTTCTACTTTCATTTCCAATAGTTGAAAACACAAACACCAATTTGTTTGTCTTTGTCCCTAAAATATCTTCCCTTGTTCTGAAGCTTCAGAATATATAAAAGTCATTCAAGGGATAGATTTAAAAAATAACGAGTGTATCTGTTTTACAAAGATTATTACAGTGATTGAAATAGGCAGGGTCAGGACTAGGGTAAGGCGGGGGAGGTCTATGCTTCAGGGACACAATTTAAGAGGACACAAAAAAATCAGTAATTGAGATTAATATTTTAAGGCAATATATTTTTAAAAATCATAATAATTCAAAAAATACATGAGGAAAATGACTAAATTTTAAATAACAATGGGATCAGTAGAGAAAAAAGGATAACAATTATTTAAAGAATTACATAAATTATATTTTTCAACCTGCTAAAAATATCTACTGCATCAAACCTGTACTCTCTGCTTCTATACTTCTGATTATGTAAGAAACTAAAGTTGAGCTATTTATTTTTAAATTACACCCACCCCACTCCCCAAGGAGTAATTACTTTTTAAAGTACTCCCTAAGCTATTTATTTAAGCTACTGTTAATTGCAATTTTTCTTACTCTCAACTAAACATGCCAGATTCAGTATTTTTGAGTTTCACTGGCTAAACATGCCTGCTCCCTAGGACAGCATCTTTTATGAAGAAGATGCACAATAAATATTTAATCTAAAAGGGAATTTTATTTAACTGAGGGTATTTATAAAATAAAATGCTGATAAAATTAGGGAGGTAACTTGAAATTGCTGGGATCGGCCGAGCAGAGAGGCGATGTCGAGTGGACCGTGGCAGGCATTCGATCAGTAGAGGCAATGACAGTCAGTCAATGTTTACCAGCTCTTCATGAGGCTTCAGGGACTGTTGATTTCATGTCCGAGATCTGAAGCTTTCTGAAATGCAACATTTGCTTTTCTTCTAGTCCATGAAGGCAATCCAAGCTATCAATTTATTCCTGGGATGAACTGTATTTAATGATTTTAATCACTACTAGACAAGTCACAGCAGGCATTCTTAAATACCCACTTTTGCCAAACCCTAAGTCTTGAAACATCTGTTCCAAGTCAATTAAGATATTGTTTCAGCCCTTAAAGAACTTTCCACCAATAGAAGGCTTGGAGGCTTATAACCCAGGGAGTGTTTATCTCCCATTGGCCTGTTTCCTCTGGGCCTCTCTATCCCCAGTACCAAGCCCTTGACCTTCGGTGGCCCTGCTGGAAACTGTTAGAGCTGCCAGTAATGGCATGGAGCTCCGTGGAGTTTGCTTTCTTTGTAATGGGGATGTCAGCCATGGAACTGGCACCTCTAGTTAGAACTCTGAAAGCCCTTTCCAAAATAAGTATTGATTGACCTGATAATTAAATTTCAAGTACAACTTTTTATTCCAGGTGAACTATAAATTCAGTCCACCTTGCGGGTGTACCTGAGGATTAGTACCTGTGTATGTCATCTTCTCAGCTAAAGGGCCAAATGAGTGATCAACGCATTTTTGAGACACAGCCTGACCAGAGATGATGGACATAGATGTTTAGTGTGTTGTGAAATATCACTATGCCTACGGAACATTCACATAGGATCAAATTACACTAGTAGTAATGAATTCAAACTTGTGTAGCAAGGCAAATTGTCATCATTTTTCATAATAGTAAACACCTAATTAGTTACTATTGCATAAATCAATAATTACAACATGACCTGGCTCAACTGGGTCTCAACTAGCTCTTATTTTTAACTTGTGTTAAAAGCCCTTAATGTTCATGACCATTCATTATGAATTTTCTTCTAGTGTAGCAATTCTCAACCTTTTTTATCTCATGACACACATAAATTACTAAAAATCTGTGGCACACAAAAATATATTTTTTGCCAATCTGACTAAAAAGGAAATGTATCATTTTGATTCATTCATATAGGACAGTTACTGTTGTATGGTTGTTGTCATTTTTTTTTTTTTATTTGACGATCTAAGAGAAAAGAGGTCAGTGCCCCTGACTAGTCAGGTATCACAGCTCTGGCTGGTGTGTCTCAATGGATTGAGCACTGGCCTGTGAACCAAAGGGTTGATGGTTTGATCCCAGTCAGGGCACATGGGTAGGTTGTGGGCCAGGTACACGAGAGGCAACCACACACTGATGTTGCTCTCCCTCTCTTTCTCCCTCACTTCCTCTCTCTCTAAAAATAAATAAAATCTTAAAAATAAAAAAATAAATAGTCAGGTATCACATGTTTTAAAAATTCATGTGACACACCAATTGAAAATTGTCGTTCAGGTGATATACTGGCGTTTGACCATGTTACCACAACTACATATTAAAAGGATGGATTAAATTTCAGTGCATGCCCCAGCACCATATCAACAATCTTATTTCTGCAACATTAAGTCTGCAAATTCGTAACTAGTAGTAAAAATCCACTGTACATATTTTTAAATGTTCTCTTAAATTGTATCATGTTCTTATATTAAACTGTATCCTCATTTCCAGTAAATATGAAACAAATCAACAAGTTACCTACTTCTTCGAGTTTCCTATTTCATCTACCTTTTTTTACATGCATTGATGGCTTCTAATTCCCAAAGATGACAGTACAGACTAGGAAAGAGGACTTTTGGATTCTAGTTCAGACTCTAGCTGGCTATAAGAATTTGGTCAAATTTTTTCTAGTCTGTATCCTGATTATTTTTTATATAGATAGCCAAAATATAGTGATTATTAAATTATATATCTTCTCAGATTTATGTTTCCATAGCACGTTTCAGTCAATGAATTCTTCAGTCAGTGTATAGAGTAGTAGTGTGCTCTGTTTACATTGTATTGAGTTTCTAATTAGTGCCATATCTAAAATGGAGGTAGCTAACTACAGATGTTTAATGTAAATCTAGGCACAAAATTATTATTCCCCAAAAAGCTACTTACAAATTAGAGACAAACTTTCATGAAGTGGTCCTAACTCTCTCTCTCTCACCTTTGTCTAGACCCCAATTTGTCTCAACTTTTATAATATAATTATTTGTTTCTTTGCCCATCTTTGCAAGTCATCAGCATGCCAGCTGAGAATGTATATTATTATCTTCCTGAGGATAGCACAGTAATTGGTACATAGAAAGAATTCATTAAATACTTGTCAAATGAATATATTCAATAGTAATCTGAGAGTATAAAAGTATAATTACCATAAAAATGATAGGCAAAGCTCTCTTTATATTGCCTACGTTCTGACTTAAGCACACTGCTTCTTGACAAGAAAATATCTTGTTTCCAGAACTACACCACTGTCTTCCAAATGTTTATGTAAGTTATGGTTACAATTGGGAAAGCTCTGACTCAAAATTCAAGTTTGCATAAATTGTTAAAATTTTAACCTTTATTTCTTTATTAAATTTATTGGAGTGACATTGGTTAATAAGATTATATAGGTTTCAAATATAGATTTCTACGGTACATGATCTATACATTGCATTGTGCGCCCACCACCCAAAGTCAAACCATCTTCTGTCACCATGTATCTGGTTACTACCCCCCACCCCCTTCCCTTTGGTATTCACCATACTGCTGTCTTTGTCTATGAGTTTCAGTTTTATAGTCCACATATGAGTGAAATTGTATGGTTCTTAGCTTTCTCTGACTGACTTATAGCATAATATTCTCAAGGTCCATCCATGTTGTCGTGAATGGCAGTATTTCATCTTTTCTTATGGCTGCATAGTATTCCATTGTATATCTGTACCACATCTTCTTTATCCAGTCTTCTACCGAAGGGCACTGTGGTTATTTTCATGTCTTGGCCACAGTGAATAGTGCTCTGATGAACATAGGGGTGCATTTAAATATGTTTTTGCAAATAAATAAACATTTATTTTGCAAATAAATGTTTTCAAGTTCATCAGGTAGATACCCAGAAGAGTGATTGCTGGGTCATACGGTAACTTTATTCTTAATTTTTTAAGGAACTTCTATACTATTTTCCATAGTGGCTGTGCCAGTTTCCATTCCCACTAGCACTGAATGAGGGTTCCTTTTTCCACAACCTCTCCAACACTTGTTACTACTTGTCTTGTTGATATTAGCCATTCTAACAGGTGTGAAGTGGTATCTCATTGTAGTTTTGATTTATATTTCTCCTATAGCTAGTGAAGTTTTGAATCTTTTCATGTATCTGTTGGCCATTGTATGTCTTCTTGGGAGAAGTGTCTGTTCAGGTCCTTGGCCTATTTTTTAATTGGATAGTTTGTTTGTTTGGTGTTCAGTTGTATGACTTCTTTATATATTTTGAATATTAACCCCTTGTCAGAGTTATTGTATGCAAATATCTCTCATTTAGTTGGTTGCCTTTTGGTTTTGTTGGCAGTTTCTTTTGCTGTGCAGAAGCTTTTTAGTTTGATATAGTCCCATTCATTTATTTTTGCCTTTACTTCCCTTGCCTTTGGGGTCATATCCATAAAATCTTCTCTAAGACCAAGGTCCATAAGTTTAGTACCTATGTTTTCTTCTATGAAACTTAACTGTTTTGGCAATTTTAACCTCTATAACAACCTTTACAACCTGTATAAGTTGTTACAAGTTTAATCATTACTGAAGATGTTTAAAATTAAGTCTTTGAAAGATAATTTCAAGTGGTAGTGCAATTCCATTGCCATGTCTAGATATTTTAAGAAGCACATACACCATAACTGTGTATGCAGTTGCCTCTTCAATAAAGTTGGGGATAGGGGCACTGAGCCCCTGCCCCAGCAAAAATCTATACGTAACTTTTGACTCTCCCCAAACTTGACTACTAAGAGTCTACTGTTAATGAGAAGCCTTACCAATAATATAAACAGCTGATTAACACTTATTTTATATGTATTATATAGTGTATTCTTACAATAAAGTAAGCTAGAGAAATTAAGATGTTAAGGTAATCATAAGAAAGAGAAAATACATTCGCAGTATTTATTGAAAAAAATCCTCTTATAAGTGGACCCACGCAGTTCAAACCCACGTTGCTCAAGGGTCAACTGTATATAAATAAATGAAACGTTCAGGTCGAGATTTAGTTTACATATAAATAAGCCTTTCAGAACAAAATCAAAGTGGTATATTGTTATACTAAATATTTACTGAGTCTATGAGAAAAATATTAAATGACCTGCATTACCTGCCTTAGTGTTTTACTCTTCTCCATGTCACTCCTACCCCTTTCTCCTTACTAGAGAAAGGTTAAGACTAAATACCACAGTTATAAGAAGTCCTATTAGGTCCTGTTAATTCCATGAATAGGAGAAACAGACCTCTCTCCTAGTTGCACATGATGTGGTTATTAATTGTCCCTGAGGCTACTTCCTAAAACAGGCTCCCAGTCCAGTGTGTAATGAAGGCAAATCTCTGTCCTGAACTGAGGTGGCTGTGCCACTGCACTTCATAGCAGGTGAGCATTGCTCCCAAGATTGTTGACCACTTAGTTATGATAGACAAGTGGGAAAATTGATGTGAATTTTAAATACAGAAATAAAATATGGATGAACTAAGCCCCCTCAGTTTCTCATTGAAAAAAAATTCCTCCTTTTCCTGTTCAGTCTGCAGCACACTAATGGCATTAAACAGTGATGATTCATTTAACAGTATATAAATGAAACTAACTATATATGTGAGAAATGGAAGCAATTAATTTTAAATGCCTGTGACTGATTATTCTGAGAAGCAAATGGTATTGCCTTAATAATAGTCTGTGACTATTTATTTATTTATTTAATGTATTTTTTTAATCCTCACCCAAGGGCATGCTTATTGATTTTAGAGAGAGGGGAAAGGAGAGAGAAAGTGAGGGAGAGAAACATAAATATGAGAGAGAAACATTGGCTGCCCTTCGTATGCACCTTGATCAGGGGTGCAACCCAGGCATGTGCCCTGACCTGGAATAGAACCTGAGAACTTTCTGTTTTGGGAACAATGTCCAACCAACTGAGTCATACTGGCTGGGGCTATAACAATATATTTATAAAATCAGTTTGTCTCTATCCAGATTGTGTGTCCTAAAGTATATAAATTACTCAATCCAAAAATATGATTTATCAAGACAGAAAAAAGACTCTCTCAAGACTGAGAGAAAATATTAGCAAAAAACATATCTCCTATGCAAAATACACAAAAACTTACAGCTCGACAATAAGGAAATAAACACCTGATTGTAAAAACGGAAAAAGGACCTGAACAGATACCTCACCAAAGAAGATATAGAGATGGCAAATAAGGATATGAAAAGATATTTCACATTATATGTCATTGGGGAACTGCAAATTAAAAGAACAGAGAAATAGCACTACACCTATTAGAATGGCCCAGATCCCAAACCAACAAACACCAAATGCTGGCAAGGATATGGAGCAAGAGGAACGCTCAGTCGTGGCTCACAGGAACACAAAATGGTACAGCCACTTTGCAGAAGAGTTTGGTGGTTTCTTACAAAAGCAAACTTACTCCTATCACACAATCCAGCAATTTGCTCATAGGTGTTTACCCGAAGGAGTTGGAAACTTATGTCCACACAACAATCTGCACATGGATGCTTATAGCAGCTTCATTTGTCATTACACACAAACTGTAAGATATTTATAGATGTACACAGAACTGTCATGGTATTAATAATGTTCTTTAATCCAGGGATCTATAGCAGGCCCCTCTGGATTTAAGGTCATTCACTTCTATTATTGTCACAGTGCCTGATCAGGAGCCCTTAATCTGATTATCTCTCCTGCTATTCCAACCAGAGAATTCTAACCCTGTCTTATAACAAGTACAAATTATTCCTAATATAAAACAATACAGAAAGAGCTAATATAGAGAGTTTTGAAAAATTATTGTGCTACTAAATAAACTTTTAAGTCCTTCAGTACCTGATTAAAAATCATGCTCTTTTCTTTGCCTGAATTCAAACTATAGTACTATAATCAACAATATCAAGATAGCATAGGTATACTTACTATGCCAATAATGATTCACTTGGAAAGTTTCCCTCTGCACTGGAGATATTTTTATCTGTATCTCATTATAAATCTTTTCCAATGGGCCACCAAATTCAGAGCATCACTGCAACTGATTTGTGATAAATCATAATATACTAGCTATGCTATAACAGTAACAATGCACTAGATCCTTTGCTAAGTAATTAATATACACAGTGCATTATGGTATTTTAATAACATTTAATGCAATCAATTCACAAGAAAGGCCCTGAGATTTTTAAAATATATTGAATAGCAAAACTATTTTAGAAATAGACTTTAACTTGTGAATAGAAAGCAAGAAAAAAACCATAGATTGTCTTAAATAAGTAATGAATAGTTTGTTTCTTAGGAGGGAAGATAACTTTTTTTAGAAGATGAACATAAAAACAGATCATTGATCACTTGCAATTAGAAAAAAGCCTAGGGAATTAACTCTGTTTTTATGACTGTAGAAAGAGTAACAACCCTGCCAACTACCTAACCCTCCCTGTTACTACCACAAAATAAGAATAAAAATAAAAATTTTTAACAGATCTTAAAAATAATGAATTTTTAAGGAGATGGTTGGAAAAAATGCAAAGAATTCACATTAAGCCACATCTAGGAGCTAGACTCCATAACAAATACTTTACAGGCATAACCCAGAAATACTGTGGTTTAGTTCCAGACCACCACACTGAAGAGAATTGTAATCTTCCTGTTAGTGGACGGTCTTGCATTCAAGTTGTAAAAAACACATCTGTGAAGAGACGCACAGTGCAACAAAACAAGGTATGCTGATATACATTTTTCTACTTAATTCTCATATATTTACTATTTGAGTTAGATATTATCTCCATCTTACAGATAAAAAATAGATCCAGAAATATTAAGTAACTTGTTCAAGGTTATACCAGTGACAAAGCTTAGATTTGCAGTCCACATTTGCTTTAAGAATGCTTTCAAGTGACCTCCTACTCAAAATGGTAGAACAAAATCACCTATCTATTTTCTATTTTTCTCAGAGCTCTATTTAAAAGATAGTAAAAGATTAGTAAGAAGTCTAAACCTACAATAATAAGGAGAATATGAAGGGGCCAGAGCAGATGAGAGATTTCAATAATTTTCTGGAAGATGGAAAGTGTGAGGCAGAGTAAAGAACACTGTCACTGAGTGACATACAGAGGTGGCTATTGTGAAGAAGGGCATCGACTTTCCTTCCATAATCCCCAGAAAATGCCATACTGGTAAAGGCTGGCCACGACAGGTTGAGTTGAAAACTAAGGGGTTTGGAAAGCCTGTCTATGGAACAGTATAAAGCCCCATTACTTTCCATGACTCTCACGCACAAAATTCACAGCATTACAAGATTAACCTTCATTTCTTATACCTTTACTAAAAAGAAATGGAAAGTACTCATTAAAAAATTGTGGTGAGATCTAAGGTGGATAGTATAGGTGCTGGTGCCTCAAATTACAGTCCTTCTCATTCTCGTTCTGGCCTTGAAAGGACCCCGGTGTGATAGCCAGCTTCTTGCCCGCTCACAGTGCAGTACAGCTGAACAGACGACACACTCTGCCGTGAGCACACAGCTCCAAATCAGCCTTTGTCTTGTGTCATGTTCAAATACGAATGGCAAGCATGAATTACACAGCTCTGAGAATGAAAGACCAAGATAGATACACTAAAAATTTGACCCTAAAGCAAACAAAGGTAATTCAGGGAACAAAAATAATTTTGAAAAATTCTCTAAGGAAGTTAAAAATATCTGAGAGTATGTTACACTCGTAAAACAAAAACAAGATGCTATGGGAAACAATAAATAATCAGAGAAAATAACAATCTTAGAAATTTAAAATGTGGTTGATAACCACAGAAGATAAAAGGGTAAGAAACTGTAAGAAAAAAATAGAAGAGAATTTTTCTTCATTGAAATTAAAGATATTTTAAAAATAACAGATTTGCAGGTGTATAGAAAAATACATGAAAAAATAACTATACCGAGACATATCGTTGTGAAATTTCAGAAACCTAAGAATAAAGAAATGCTGTCAGACAAGGAAACACTAATCACTAACACAGAAGTAAAATTCTGACTGAAATTCAATTTTTCTCAAACAAACCTTAGTCATGTAAAGACAATGGATATTTTCTCCCAAATTCTCTAAGGAAAAAATATTGATATTCAATGTAGAATTCTGCTCTCGGCCAAATTATTAAGCACATGGGTAGACAATCTGAGTCATGTAAGTACTCAGAAAACATATCAGCAATGTAACTTGTCTTATGAGAGGATATAATTCAGAAAATATGAGAGAATGAACCAAGGAAGAGGAAGATATTGACCCAAGAAGCAGTGTTTCAATCCCTATGAACAATGAAGGGAATTACTAGAATAATAGCTGTACAAACGGTCTAGAGAGAAACACATTTTGTGTACCCCAAAATGTGGTATTTAGGGACAAAGGAGATTCATAGATTTCATAGTAGACACTGAACAACAAAGAGAAAAATTTTTTAAAAAGGTTATCCAAAAGTAAAAGAAAAATAAAAGCTATACAAAAAAGGAAATGTGATCAATACTCAGTACTCAGTCAGGGCTTGCCAGGCCTCACTTGCCCTCTGGAGTCAGGAGGGAAGGTACCCGCAGGAGCCCTGCCTCTGGCAGTTTGTGGATGACTGTGGTGAGGCCATAGGTGGTGGTGTCTTTTAAGAAATCCAAGGTTTTCACAATTCTCCAGCGGGAGTAAACCACAGACTACAAGGGAGTTTGACAGTGATTAAAACCAGGGCTCCGCCGCTGGGAGGGAGATTTGCAGTCTGGGGAGGTCTGTCTCTCATGATTAGCTGCAGCAATGTTCACATCAGAGGGAAGGAGGATGCCTGGAACTTCATCACGAGTGGAGCCTTAACAAGAGCCATCCCGGCTGCAAAAGATGGACCAGTGGCCAGGGTAGGGGCATTCTTTTAGCTTTAATTGAAGGAGCTGGCATCTTGTTGACAAGATTTGTCTCTGCACAGTTTCCCAGTGGTCCTCACTTTGCTGAACATCCTTCCAAGTTGTCTTCAGCCCAGCTACCATCTTCACGTTTTAGAGATGATGAGCTGTATCAGCAGGACTTCTCTAACAGGGAGCTACGATTCAGGAAAGGCTCTCAGAACACCAAGTCACAGACCATTGGTAAAACCATATGTGGGACAACCATGGTCAATTAAACTATAGACATTTAGCACATTTTTCTATATAAAGGAACATGGGACTGAGGTGTTAAAAGATAATCCATGTATTTATTCACTGTGGATTGCAGTTGTGATCTAAGTAGATGTCTAATATCTTTAAAATAAAACACATTAAGTGCTGAGAAGATGAAGGACCACAGGACAAAGAGCAGTGAGACTTGGTCATCATCTCCTTGGGACTTCTGCCAGTTTTGTGTTCTGTTAGTCAAAAACAAAAACTCCTGGAACTTGCCTCTTCTTTAAAAAAGAGAAAAAAGACACAGTACTTGGTTCTGAAGATCACAGAATTTACATATTCAAAATAATGTAAATGCTTTTTATTGATTTTCAACTTTTAGAATAATCCTCAAGACAAAACATAGAAAACAATTATGATAATGTAATGCAATGTAAATATTATCACTACTGACAGCATAAAATTAAAAATATAAAGTACAAATTGAAAGGAGAAATGGAGAGAAAGGATGCTTCAGTCTCCTATCCTCCAGATACAAAATTCTAAGATTTGTCATTTGTCAGAGCCTTCCCAACAGAATTGTACAGGGTGGGTGTGGGGCCAAAAGGAGTTTTAGTTGTGAGCATGCTAAACACAGACTTTATTCTTTTGTTATTTGTTAATTATTGTGTTATTTTCCATATGGACAACTGTGAACCTAGTTTTGCCCCACCCTGTATTTCAGTTGCTCCCAGTGTTAACTAGCTTAACAACTTACTGGTTTTTCCTTGTTCCCTGTCTTACTCTCCTCTGACTTTTACTCCAACTTCTTGGAATCGGCTCTCAAACTATCTGCACCCAAGACCTTGTCTTTATTTGGTACCCCTTTGAATATAAAAGACATTTATTCAGTATTTAGTTAGAAAAATGATTGAGCATGGGAAGGGAAAAAGGCATATCAAAGGTAAGAATGACCATTTTAAAATGCTAGAGCCATATAAAATTTTATTGCTGTTGCATTCGTAGAATACCATATATTATATCATATTATACTTAATTTAGGTGTATGTGAATTTTTTAAATATTCATCTGTACTATTCAGGGTTCCACGCAAGAAACAGAAATTAGTGTTTTCAAAGATGAATATATTTTTTAAATTACATGAATGGTGTAAGACTGGAGAAATAGAAGTCAGGGGCCACCAATATATTTTTTAATCCAAGAAACCAGAAACTGCAGCTGGGATTCAGAGGTCAGAAAACGGCTTCAGCCATGGCTACCACCATCAGTGACATCACAGAAGCTCCACACCAAGGAGGCTGATGATAAATGATGGGACATGGAGTCCAGCTGCTGTCAATGCTAAGTCCACCAGAGCTGTTTTGGCTCCAAAACACTCAGTAACTCCAGTATATTTCATTGATAAAATATAAATCAGATACAGGACTCTAGCCTCAAGAAGTCTGGAAACGTGGCTTTTAGCACTCTAAACCATTTAGTATGTGATATGAGAGAGGGGATAAAAAAGGGGTGGGAATGGATACCACGGGCCTAAAGACAGTATCAGGCACAATCTGCTGTGTTAGCTACCCAGCATCCATAATCTTCTGACCATATTGAACTTCAAAACAAAAACCAGAGTGAAAACAGCATGCTCCATGCCCTTGGCTGGTGTGGCTCAGTGGATTGAGTGCCGGCCTGCAAACTGAAAGGTAACTGGTTTTGTTCCCAGTCAGGGCACATGCCTGGGTTGTGAGCCAGGTCCCCAGTTGGGGGCCTCTGAGAGGCAATCAATAAATGTATCTCTCGCATATTGATGTTTCTCTCCCTCTTTTTCTCTCTCCCCTCCCCTCTCTGTAAAAATAAATAAATAAACTCTTAAAAAAAAAAACAGCTTGCTCCTAATCTTGCATAACACAATTGTCCCTCATATAAACAAAAATAAACTCATTCTCCCCTAAAAGAGAGATCCAAAATCTATTCACTGCCTGTAGTGATATTGTTCATTTATCTTCTGGTTGTTATAATTTCACCTTGATAGCCTTTAAATTAAAGAATAAATTATAAATTTCACCACCATTAATATGCTTTATATCAAATAGGAATAGAAAGAAGGAAAAATTTTCATTGTTATGCAAATAGAAACATAAAGCAAAAAATACAAGCAAAACTATTTCAGATCTTGTTGCTGCAACTAGTCATGAAACCATAAGTAGTACGGTTCACTTAATTTTTTTAATCCTCACCCAAAAAGAGAAAGGGAGAAACATTGACGTGATAGAGAATAAGCTCTTACATCGCTGGGGCCACCATTCAGTCCATCACATTCCATCTCGCTCATTTTGTTTATGAGCCCATTGAGTAAACATGAGGTGTCTAGGAAAACAGGCTAATTAATGTTCATAAAATGGGTTGCCCTGACTCTCTGTTTATTGACTCTTCTACAGTGAGTGCCTTAGGTAAGCATTTACCTGGGATACAAATAATGTCACATCCTGAAATCCTCAGAACCTTTGTCACCAATTCTCAGTTTTACTCCTTTCAAGTCCTTGAACATCTGGCCAAACCATTATCAACTCCCAAGAAAAGGGGGCAACTGGATCTACTGCCCAAAGTCCTTTCATTGGAAGGATTTTCCTTCCACATAGCTTTCAGGGCTACTCCTAAGGGAAGCCATAATACTGCCACAGTCCATTTTTAGCTTGTGTTTGCATATTATGTGAAATAGTTTGTAAAACAGACTCAATTATTTTCTTTTGGTTTCTCAATCAGGGCTTCAGCATAAATTAAAAATGTATCCCAGATGGTTGGAATGAAGAGCCTCTAATAAAGAGATTGCTTATAGAGATGTAGGTAGGGTTAAAAGAACAGAGGATGGAGAGGTATCCAGACACTAGCAAAAGTGTGATGCTATTATCATCCCTAGAAGTGAAGATACAAGAGAAGAAAACAGTGTTCTTGGAGTTCATTGAGAATTAAGACTACGGATTAGAGGCTTCCCAGCTGGGCCTGTGGTTGTGGAGGGAGTTAGCTAGGTTCAAAGGTGCAGTGCCAAAGCAGTGAGAGAGCATGGAAGAGATGTCCCACCACTTTATCCATTCACCTGCTGATTGCTACTGACTAAATCCAACTGGAAGTCAGCTGGCTGGGAAACGAAGGTAATGCAGTACCCAAATGGGCCAGTATCCTAGGATTCCAAACAAGGCAAACTTGATCAGAGGCACATAAACCTAACCAGCCAACAATTCATACAAACTTCCAAGAGGCCAAACATGTGGGCTAAGGGAGAAGTGTCAATGCAGCAGGAGTGAGGTAGTGGTCTCAGGCACTGCTCACGCCTCTGGCCTGTGCCTTCATAATCTTCCACTTGGTGAAAGAGTGCTGCTCTGTGCACCCTAGTTTATGGCATGGAGATCAGGTAACACCCAACCCATGACAGGCAGCTCAGCTGACAATCATGTAACATTCCACAACCAGAACACAAATTTCTACCTTGGTCCAGAAGCAATCCAGAATCTGTTTCTTAAAAGAATAGTCATTTGGAGAACAGACCGAAGCTTTGCCCTAAAATCCTAGAGGACTGCTCTGTACTTCTAAATCAAGGCTTGCTAGAGGCCCCAATAGAATTCCTTTCTGCCAGACACTTCAAGCACCATTTGATCTGTTGGATCTTAAGGTTCAAGTCACAGAATAATTTGCACGTAGTCCATAGTAGTAATAATGCCTTCTCTTACTCTGGCCCCATTCAGACCTGGCAACCTTACGGGTTTACTTGATAAATGGGTCAGAGAAACCCTCTCAAATGAATATATGTTGTTTCAAAAGTCCAGTGAGACTTACCATTCACTTCTTTAATAGTGATAAGCGACAAAGTGTAGTAATTGTCTTTCAAAGAAGAGAAAAAAATCTCAACCTGCTATAGACCACTGGACTGCCAAAAACTTTATTCGTGTCACAGCTCTGAAATTTACATAATTTTTTAAGTTTATTTTTATTTTAGAGACAGGGAAAGAGAAGGAGAGAGGGAGAGATACATCAATGTGTGGTTGCCTTGTGCATACCCCCGACTGTGGACCTGCCCTGTAACCCAGCATGTGCCCTGCCTGGGAATCAAATCAGTGACCCTTTGGTTTGCAGGTCAGCACTCAATCCATGGAGCCACACCAGTCAGTGCTGAAATTTACATCATTTTTTTCCCCTCCTACTCTCTGGCACACATTGCTCCTTACCAAGGGATCTTATGGTACTTGTTGCTACCTCCTACTCACCACATCTAATTGGTATGATAAACCAAAACAATTTTTTATGGCAGGATGAGACAAATAAGCTTCCTAGATTATTACAGAATACTGAATAATTGGCACTGTCCTGAAGTAAGACTGTGAAGACATACAGGTGAAAGAAACTACTTCTGTAATCTCTTTATTGTAAAGGAGGAAAAAAAGTTTAACAGACTGATAGCTGAGTATCAGATGCCAAAATTATGTTGATTTGCTTTATTAATTGACATCTGGAAGAGCCCTTAAACCTGGAGTTCCATGAGTAAGTAAAGGATAAGCCACTGTCATCTGCCAAGACTCTCCAACTTCTGCACAGGTCGAACAGCATAGTGAAATGGGTATATGATGAAAAATCATCACCCCTGAATCTTTCATGCCTTTCATACTGGCATGAACCTCTGACATGTACCCAGAAATGTGACATTACTCTTGGTCCACTGTTTCAAGAAGGAGGGGGTGTTTTAGGAGCTTTGATGTAGGCCTTCATACTGCACTAACCCTCATTTCGTGAGATAAGGAACCACTGTGGAGGCTGAGTATGTCTAATCTGACTCTTCACCCCAGAATCGGAGAGGGTGCGTTCAGGGACCCACTGGGCCCACTGTGCGATGGACTCCAGCCAAAACTGCATTTTATCACCTGGCCTCCATAACAACCCATTTTGAAAGTGACCACACGAGCAATTTGGGTGCCTAATGGTCAGCCTCAGCTCAGTGTCCCAGTAATTCCCCCAAAGTTTGCTTATTTCCCTTCCTATTTGGTAAAAGCAGGAAGAGAACTCGTAGTATATCCTTGTGACATCATCACGGGGAACTTCCTCAAGGGAATCCAACATTCCCTTATTTAAAGAGCTCTGGTCTATAAACTGATTCAGGTATAGAAATTGGTGAGGGACCATATCTCCCTATTGGGTGACTCAAGCCAGGCCTGTGTTCATTAACTTTAGAGTGAGATGTACAGATCAAGTGGGGCTTCAGTAGGCAGCATATCTATTTCAGTCCTAGGGACATCATCATAAACTAGGCACCACCAAAAATTCTTAGGGACTAAGCCATTCTAATAAGCACTCTGACTCTGCTGCTCATTACTGTAACCATGCCCACTTCGTCCCTGGCATTTAAGTACTGCCATTTGGCCTCTGGCAATCTATCACACCATCACTCCTACTGAGGTCAGGGAACCCATTTCAGAGACAGCACCCTTCCTCCCTCATCATTCTTGAAGGGAATCAGAATGTGTCACCTGAAAATATGCCACTTTGACATAGTAATTATTTTGAGTTGAAGGCAATTGAGAAAAAGGAGACACAGGGATAACCCTCTGTTCCCTCTATACTTGCCTAAGAGCAGGGCATAAATTTCCTTTGTGAAGCTCTTCCCCTCTCCCGTACCAGGAAAATGAGAAGGACTGGAAGTAGAGGCAGGTGGCACTGAAATGAGTCTGCATAAGGAAACCTGTGAAAAAACCTTATCTACCATTAGTTTCACCCATAGGCTTCCTAGTCACAGTTTATCAGCCCTAGAAGCCCAGGTGCTTTGCTTTGTCCAGTTACTCCTCCATAATTTATTGCATTTTGTTAAAATGTTATATAAGCCCCTGAGTCTATCCACTTCTTTGGGTTTTTCATGTTATTTTCCATGAAGCTCCCATGCATACTAAATTTAAAATATTAACACCAATAAAAGTTATAACCTTTTTTCCTGCTAATCTGTCTTTTGTCAGTTTAATTTACGAGTCTTAGCTAAAACATAAGAGGATAAAGGAACATCACTCTGGACTCCCCAGCCTACAGAAAATATTCACTACAGAGTTTTTCAAGGACAAATTACCAATATATTTCTCAAACACAGGGAAGGAGTGGGCAAGCACGTTGCACATGATAAATTTTCTCCAACATTGCTAATTCCCTAAGTCTTTGGATTTCCCCCTCCACATTATTGCAATAAATTTCTAACATATATCTCAATTAAATATAGGTTACCAATGACTCCAGGTTTTGTTTAAGCAACTGACAAATCATTTAAGTTTCTCCTCACTGTTGAGATATGTCCTCAAATTAAGAGCTTCTGGTAAGTGCACCAATATTAATAATTTTAGTCCAATATAAAGATTGGTTTCTTTCAGCTTTGCTTAACCCTCTTAGACTCTATTCCTATACATTTCTAGAGGGAAAAATTAGCCAAATTCTATAATTCTAAGCTATCTCCTCACCAGGTAGATTGTGTACTTGTCCTCCTGGGTGTGCTGTGATTGACCTAATTCTCTTTACAGATCTGATGACATTGTAACAGCAGAAAGCAGGTATAAGGAAGATCAGCATTCCTTTGAAAGGTTGTTTCCTTCATTGAAGAAGTTATTACAGGATCTCGAGCAGCAAAGAACTAATGTCATCTGATGAGGGAGGAAGGCTGCTTTTCTTGGCCAGGGATATTCAATGGTATTTGAAGAGTCAGGTTCTCAGATTCATCCAAGTCTGCCCAGATGCCCCCATTTAAATTCTTTGGGTCCCATCCTTTCCCAGTGAATGCCACAACTTTCTGTGGAACACGCAGTTCAGCAGTTGCCAATGCATACATGTAAGAAGCCCATTTATATAATTACATCACTATAGCATCTGGGTAGAATGGCATTTACCTCCCTTCTGCCTGCCAATAATTTCCTAAGTGCCTCACACTGACAGGACCTAAATTTGTGAAGGAATCTGAGAAATGTAATTTTTAATCCCCCAGACACTGTAATACCAGGGAGGGAAAGACGGAGAGTGCATCAAGGGAATGGGAATGGATTTGTAGAGACAATAAATACCTAGTGCACTAACCTAAAGATGGTTTCCTGAAGTGGTTAATATTTAGGGCAGACTCTAGGATGTGAACCCCAAATCTCAACTCTAATGATAAGTTGGAAATTTGCCCCCCAAATTCATCTGGCTGCTCTTTTGCCTCACGAACTCTCATACTCTTTTTCTTTCTAAAAAGAAGACCAGATACCACTGCTACAAGTGTGTAATAATGACAGTGATAATTTGAGCATAATGAGAACACTGGTATGTTGTTGAATAAATATAGCTTTGTTGAGCAGTTACTTGTCCTTTTGTGACCATATAACACCTGTATTAAATTTTCACTATAACTAAACTCAGAAAATATCTGAAATTGAGCTGTATATGGAGAGCTTATAAACCCTAACTGTATAACATGCTTGTCAAATGTAAATGCTGTGAGGCCTGCAGTCAAGATGGCAGCGTAGGTAAGCATGGCGTGCCTCCTTGCACAACCACATCAAACTTACAACTAAACTAAGAACCACCATCATTCAGAACCATCAGAAATTGAACTGAATGGAAGTCTTACAACTACAGAATTAAAGAAGAAACCACATCAGACTGGTAAAGGGGCAGGGACACAAAATGGGCTGGTCACACACCCGTGTGCAGTGGGTAAAAGTCAGGAGGGATATCCTGGGAACGAGGGGTTCCAGCCCCGCTCCAGGCCCCCAGCCCAGGGTTCTAGTGCCTGCAACGTAAGACTCCATAACTTCTGGCTGTAGAAACCAGTGGGGATTGAGGCTGTAGAAGACAAACTGCTAGAGTCCCAGGCAGTTCCTCTTAAAGGGACCATGCACAGACTCACTTAGACTCACTTCCTCTGAGCTCCAGAACTGGGGCAGCAGACTGAAAGGCATCAGAGATATACAGGGACGAACTGAACTGTCCGACATGGGGTGGGGCAGTGGGAAACTGGGCACAGCTTTCTCCCAGACAGAAGTGCTGGCAGAGGCCAGTACTCCCTTCTGAGCCTTCCCCACTCAGAGCCACAGAGCCACAGAGCCAGCAGGCAGGCACCATATCTGAGACTCTGTCAACATGGTTCACACTGTTCACCCCACCCTGGTGATTCCTGGAGGCCCTGCCCCGCCCAACTCTCAGGGTCACCCAAACTGTTTCCAGTAGCCTTTCCATATGAACAGCTTATCTTGGCTGATGCTGATTTCCTAAATTCTCTCAAACAAGTAGCATCTGACTTCAGTGAGCTCCATACTCTCATTAAGTTGCTCCAGGCCTGGCACTAGCAGCAACCAGCCTAGATTCACAGCTTGGTTGCTCCTGGGCACCTCCAAGGCCAGTACAAGTGGTAGCCATCTGCAGATTGCTTTGTAGCTAATTCTGTGAAATGCTGGACATAACACTGGCAGTGGCTGACCCTGGATGTGCTAACAGTAATCAGGATTCAACTACAACAAGAAGGTGTACACAGCCCACACAGTTGGCACACCTTGAAAACCCAGCTTTGGTAACAGGGGAAGCTGTGTCACTGGACCCCACAGTACACCTACTACATTAGGCCACTCTATAGAGCCTGGATGATATATAGCTCTACCTGATACATAGAAACAAACACCAAAATGAGGAGACAAGGGAGGCCGCCAAAATGAGGACAAGGAAACATGGCCCAAATGAAAGAACAAAACAGAACGCCAGAAAAAGAACCAAAATGGAGAAAAACAATCTATCAGATGCAGAGTTCAGAATACTGGTTAAGCATTCTCGAAGAACTTAGTGAGGACCTCAACAGCATAAAAAGATCCAGTCAGCCCTGGCTGGTGTGGCTCAGCGGATGGAGTGCCGTCCTGTGAACCAGAGTGTCGCCAGTTCGGTTCCCGGTCTGGGCGCATGCCTGGGTTGCTGGCCAGGTTCCCGGTGGGGGTGGGGGGGTGCGTGAGAAGCAGCCACGCATTCATGTTTCTCTTCTTCTCTTTCTCCCTCCCTTTCCCTCTCTCTAAAAATAAATAAATATATTTTTTTAAAAACTTAAAAAAAAAGATCCAGTCAAAAACAAAGTATACACTAATTGAAATAAAGAACAATTTACAGGGAGTCAACAGTAGAGTGGATGAAGCTGAGAATCGAATCAGTGATTTAGAGTATAAGAAAGCAAAACAACCATTCAGAACAGCAAATAGAAAAAAAAAGAGGATTCCAAAAGGAGCCTCTGGGACAACTTCAAGTGTACGAACATTCACATTATAGGGATGCCAGAAGAGAAGAGAAAGAGTAAGAAACCTACTCATAGATACAGAAAACTTTTTGATGGTTGCCAGATGGGAGGGGTGTCAGGAGGATAGATGAAAAAGGTAAAGGGATTAAGAAATATGAATTGGTTGTTACAGAATAGCCATGGGGATATAAAGTACAGCATAGGAAATCGAGTAGCCAAAGAACATATCTGCATGACCCATGGACAATGGTGTGGGGATTGCCTGAGGGAGTTGAGGGATGGGGCTGGTTGGAGGGGACCCCAAGGAGGAAAAATTTGGGACAACAGTAATAGCATAAACAATAAAATATAATGTAAGAATAATATAATGCAATAGTTAAAAATGAAAATGTTGTATTTGATTCCAGATTTATTAATTAGAACACAAGCCACATTCAAAGGTGAGGTGTGACTGTCACTAACATAATGCTACCTACCCTGCAAGACTCCTGGTCTACTCGCCCTCTCATTACCAAATAGCTAGGTAATCACTCTTCTTGAAAGACTGGTTCTTAACATAGCTTCCTCACAGGGAGGAGAAACTCATTTTAAATACAATGCATCAGGGATGACACAGATGAAATTTCAACTGGATGTTTTCCTTTTTCCCCATGCCAAATTCAAAGAAAAAAAATTAAAAGCAAGAAAAAGCGCAATCTAACTGGCTTCTCTAAAATTGCAAAAAAAAAAAAAAAATGGATTCAGGGACACCTGGGGACTGACTGACAAAACACTTTTAATTCACAGTCTTGTATTTAAATTGGGAAATACCCAATAATTTCAAGACCCCATCTTTTTAAAAATGGCTATACTATTTGAACCTTTCCAGATTTTTAGTTTTAGAATCGCTTTTAATTTGGATCTCTGTGTACATGTTCAATTACAATGTGACCTTCCAATACCTGCATTAGATTATTATAATTAGGTAGGTAGATAGATATCAAGTGATGTGTTTTAGCATGCATTTACTCTCAAAGGATATACTTTGAGGACATATTCTCTGGGAAAACCTCACCTATAAGAACGAGAAAAATAAAATTCTAGTTAAATTTCTATTTAAGACCAGAAGGATTGCAAGTGATGAAGGTATGAAGGAAAATTTGTTCACATGTGAACATGTAAACATGACCTAATATGGTAATATGAAAAACACAAAGAAAAAGAAGACCTAAGATCTGGGCTTTTTTTTTAAACCAGTAAAAAAAAAAAAAGTAGTTCAATTTTTCAAAGGATATAGCAAAACCTAGACCTGCAGGTCTAAAAGAACTCTAAGGAATAATTCAGATTATCCCTTGCCTACCTAAAATTCCCACTAATTAATCATCTAAAGACAGCTTTGACTACCTCCTTCACAAGTCACAATGCTTTTGGTGATATATACTAGAATCTGTCTTCAGCTGGTAGTGGTTCTATACGTCAATTATAAATTTTAATTTAGATCTCCAAATCCCCTTCAGGAACGTAGTTATGTTCCATCCTACTTTAAAAAAAATAATAAAAGCTGTGTCTTCCTTCCATACTTCATATTAAGAAAACCTATTCCTAATACTTGCATGACTTGTATAGTTTTGAAACAAGGAATTTGTTTTTATTTCTCTTCCTTTTCACAACTCTACTCCTGGTTCAGATGTCATCTGCCTAAAATATGTAAGATTAAACGTGAATTCCAAAATACACTATTAAGGACTTGTTCCCCAAGGGCACTACGTCAAACCTGCTTATGTGCAGAGTGGCAGGTGGCCAATCTCATTACACAGGTTTTATGGTTACTGCTCAGATGCTGGGCTCCTGTGTATGTAGCTCAGCATCATGGTGCTTCTCAACTCTGCAGAACTACTTACCATCCGGCAGGATCTTAAGTCTAAGTGCCCCATGTCTGTACTGAGCATCCACTTTACATCCCATGTATCTGAATTTCAATAAGTATGGCTAGGAATGCAACTGGCTGGGATTAAGGCTATGAGGAAAGAGCTGAGGTATGAACACCTCAGCTTGATGTTGCATTTTAATGAAGGTGAGATTCAAAAGTTCAGTGCCAATAGTCAATACCTAATGCCTAAATTATATTATCAAACGGTTAAGACAGCAAAAATCACTTCCACTTCTATTCTTTCTTATTTATAAGGTAACCAAGTTGTATATATGAAACAAACCTGTAAATTAAAATATTCCCAATAAACTACAAAACACAGAAAGATTCTAAAATGTGAATAATTCATATGAAAATATTTTTGAAAGACTAGACAGTGTATGGAAAGAGAAAAAAGAGAACGACTAAATTAATAATACTAATACTAAAGTATTATTTAGTGTCCATCAGCAAAACAGTCAAGAGTAACACAGAGAAGAGAAAAACAGTCATGAACTCTACTGGAAAATGCACTGTTCCATGCCTCAGGGATTTCCACTCCTTGCCAATATTTAATAAAACCCTGCTTTCTCCTTAAGAAAACACTTCTGTAGTTAGTGACAAAGTCTTACCAAAAAGCAGATGCAATCTTCCACTGATTTTTAGGTATGAGACATGTAACTTAAGAGTGATGGTAGAGATATTCTGAAAGCTACTAGAAAAGGTTACATTTATCACATCTTAAAATCATCTATGATAAAGAACCTTCGGGTATAGCAAGAACTGAATGATTTAAGCATAAGAATGCAAAAGATCCCTCACTTTATTTTTGGCACGGGAAAAAAAAGCACAGAATTACAAAGTGTTAAAGCTTACATTTAAAATGACAAGTGTAAAAATAATTTAGAAGAAAACAGGTTTTGTGTCTGGATCCAAAAGCTCTTCCAAAGGCAATACACTTTTAAATTAAAATTATGCTAATGGGACATCATATTTGCTGATACATCTGATAAGGGGTAAATATCCAAAATTTATAAAGTGCTTACAAAACTCAACACCAAAAAAAATCAAACAACCCAATTAAAAAATGGGCAAAGGACCTGAATAGACACTTCCCAAAGGAGGACATAGAGGTGGCCAATGGACACATGAAAAGATGCTCAGCATCACTAATCATCAGAGAAATGCAAATAAAAACCACAATGAGATACCATCTCACATCCGTCAGAATGGTTATGCTTAAATCAGTAAATCAACAAACAACAAGTGCTGGTGAGGATGTGGAGAAAAGGGAACGCTTTAGCACTGTTAGTGGGAATGCAGACTGGTGCAGCCACTGTGGAAAACAGTATGGCGATACCTCAAAAAATAAGAAGTGGATCTACCTTTTGACCCAGTGATCTCACTTCTGGGAATATATCCAAAGGAACCCAAAACACTAATTCAAAAGAACATAAGCACCTCTTTGTTCACTGCAGCATTATTTACAATCACCAAGATATGGAAGCAGCCCATGTCCATCAATAGATGAGTGGATAAAACAGCTATGGAACACTGACACAATGGCATTCTATATGGCCATAAAAAAGAAGTGAACTTTACCCTTTGCAACAGTACGGATAGACCTGGAGAACATTATGTTAAGTGAAATAAACCAATCAGAGGAAAACAAATACAACATGATTTTACTCATATGTGGAATCTAATGAACTGAACTAACAAGCAAAATAGAGACAGACTCATAGATGGAGAACAGATGACAGCTAGTGGAGGAGCGGGGGGAGGCTAGGTTATAGAGAGAGTGAGCAAAAAGGAAAAAGATCTCATGGACATGGACAACAGTGTGGTGATGGTTGAGGTGAGGGGGAGTATAAAGGGACTAAATGATCATAGAAAAATATAATAAAGATTATATGTTTAAAAAATCTATGCTACCATAAAAATAATTTTTTACTAAAAATTATAAACACCCAAGTTCTAGTTTCATTTATTTTCTGCATGAGAAATGAGCAGCAGAATTAGAATAATAACTGAATTGAATAAATATGCATCTAGAAGATAATTTACACTATAATAAACTGATGAACAAAAATATCATTTTCCCCACAGCAGTAGTATATTTATTTTGCTGAAATCAGGTAGTAGGGAATGAATAGCTCCGGGGAACCAGTACAGAATATTCACAAAGATTTACAAATCTCTAGTCATGATACACGGAGCAGCAAAAACATAGGTGTTGAATCCTCTTAGGCCAAACTATTATGTGTTGCAAACTTTCTGTAATTCTCATGACTGCATGCCTTTGGGGGGAAAGTGTGTAATTTTAATGCACAATAAATATTTTATAGTTTACAAATATTCTGAGATAGTTGGTCTGCAGAAACAGCATACATCCTGCACATGCAGTTTTGACATCTTGAGATATATAGAAATATTCATGCTTTTTTATTGGTCACATTTTCTCTTCCCATAATGATGCCTGTGCAACACCCCTAACACTTTAGCATGTGTAATAAGACACTGTACAGTTGTTCATATATATTACATGAAATACTTCATTCGTAAATAGCAAATTTAACTTTCTGGCTCTGACTACTCTTACTGTTATTCATTTTGTGTCTTAACAATTAACACCTTATAACAATCAAGCACTGATTTTAATGATCTTTAGCACCAAGGAGTCAAGAATATTGCACCAAAATGGGTTTACACTTCATCTAGTTAATAAATAAGATCTTGCAACTCTGTCACAAGGAAAATATCACTCCAAAATTAAACACATTGAAAGAGAATAGTTTCACAGAAAAGTTTGGTGTATGCCATTTGTAATAAAGCAAAAAAAAAAAACACTAGTGGATTCAAAAGTTAATAAAGTTAATATTAAAATCTACATTAGAGGACTCCTTGATTTTTTAATTAAAATTTATTTAATTTTAAATGTTCTTTCCAACAGAAGAGGTAGGTATATTTCCACATATGAAAAATTGGTAACAGCCACAAATCAAAACATTAAAAGTCTGATAAAAATCAACATACTGTCATCTAACAGCACATTTCCGTAACAAATTTATGATGTTACCAATAAAGACATGAGTTGTTTCATGTTCCAATCAGACATTCATCTTAATCTGCATAATATATATTTCTGAAAGAAGTATTGAAAGGCTGCATTTAAGTTGCAAAGACTGTTTCCCACAGTGATTTGTGCCACAAGTCATGGCGACCTTTGGGTCGCTACACAGGATTTTACTGTAATTCTTTTTTTCACCAACACCATCATCATCAAGCCTCTAAAAGTCTACAGAGATCATCAGATTTTTAAAATTTAATTACAACCAAAAGGATATTTCAGACTAGTGGTGGAGAGATTCAACCATTTCAGTCAGCAAATGAATTCAAATGTGCAAATTTTAAGGTATCTGCATTTCCAGCTTTAGACCAGAAAAATGTACGGTAACTGATTTTAATCAGTAGGTAATTAGTAATTTAGCCAAAAAACTCATAAAGACTGTGTTTCTGTGATCATCAGACTGAAGAATGACTGAGTATAAGATACATGAAAAATTTCATGCATTAGACAAACGGATGTGAACAGAGAGCGAGCCTCCAAAGTCACATAATAATTGCTTTGGTCTAGACAATATCAAAGCTAATAAAAAATGTTTAAAATAAAAACTTCATAAATAAAACATCAGGGTACAGTATTTAACACTTTACTCAATCTAAAGGTCACTAATACATAGGAGCACATTTGCCTTTTTCTCCCCACCCCCAAACCCTCATTTGCTTCTGTTTTCCCTGAAATTTTATATGAAATGGGAAATTCCTCACTGTCAACAACAGCTAAGGCCCAGTTCAATTTACTCTCCTTTTGCTTTTCCATTTTTCTGCTTTTTTCCATTTTCTATCACCAGTTTTTCTGATTTGTTCACTCCATTGGCTGAAATACCATTCACAGCTGTTTTTCCAGTTTTTGACTTCTTGGGCTCATTGTATGTCCGAACGTAGAAGTTGAGAAAGAGAAATATGAAGCTGATCGCGTAGGCAATCAGAGCCCAGTGCATCCACTTTGGGAAGGGGCAATCTGTGTAGAGAGACAGGGCTGTGTGCCCAATGGTCACAAAGAACTGAACCTGAAAAACAGAAACAATGCACAGTAAACAGTAAACAACTTCAGAATCTTTGATGTAGTGAATACAGGCCCAACTTTTGCCACATTGTCCAAAGTTTAATAGTTCTCTGGCTCTCAAGCCTACCTCCTTCTCATTCAGGTAGCTGCTCAAATACCATCTCCTCAACAAAGCTTCCTGATGATAGAACTAAAGTGCCTCCACCCAAACGGCAATCTCAATTCCATTTAACCACAGGACTTTTGTTTTGTGTGGGTTTTCTTTTCTTCTTCTTTTTTTTTTTTTTACTTTATAAGAATTATAGCTGTCTGAAATTGTCTTTTGCATTTAGTGACTTCTGGATCACCCACCTTTCTACTAGCATGCAACTCCAAAGGCAGGACCCAGTGTTGCTATGACGATTCCTGAGTCTCTGGCACTGTGTCTGGATTCTGTGAATATCTGTTGGATAATGCTGACTAATATTATCTAATGAGAGGAAGTATCAGTGGCCCCCACATTTTAGACTGATTTCTTTCTTTTTAAAAAGATTTCATTTATTTATTTATTTATTTTTAGAGAGAGGGGTAGGGAAGGAGAAAGAAAGGGAGAGAAACACTGATGTGTGAGAGAGAAACATCGATTGGTGCCTCTGTCATGGGCCCCAACTGGGACCAGCCAGCAACCCAAGCATGTGCCCTGAACTGGGAATCAAATCAGTGATCTTTTGCTTTGCAGAACAATGCTCAACGTACTGAGCCACACCAGTCAGGGCGAGACTGATTTCTTTCCACAAAATTGTCAGCAAGCTGGTATATATACTTTCAAAAATAAACCTCTTACAGAATAGCAGATAGGTCATAGGCATTTGGATTAACACTATCCTTTAAAAACTAAGATGCTTGGTAAAATTTAGTAGATAGTTGAGAATAAGTGCAAAAAGAGAGAATCACTTTCAACTTGAAGAGTTTTTAAAAGAAGAGCCAAAATTAAGATGCTTTTCATTAAGATGAAGGAAATAAGTTTAAATTCTAGTTTATCAATAAGTGAATGGTTCTCAAAATAAAAGTTATAAATTTCATGATGTTAACAAGTGCTAAGTTTTCCCAAGACTGATTTACAAAAGTAAAGAACTTCTGGCTTGGAAATATACTACTCTTCATAAAATGAACATCCAATTTGGAAAACACAATTGTGGTTTTTCTTTTAAGCATAGTATTAACAGTATTATTATATTAAATATTATTAAAATAATTTAGTTCAGGTAAGTCCCAAATTTATTAAAAACTTTTTAAAATTTTCCATGGCCAAATCCAGAGTTTAAGAACTTCTGATTTCACAATGATTCTTAGAATCTGCATCACCGAAAAAGGGTGTGTATATGTGGGTGTGACTGAGTATGGCATCACTCAAAGAGAGTCAGGTGCAGGTTCCGACAAAATAGGTATCAATAGTTCATGTGAGTTTTCTCATCTCTTTATTTTGGGGGGACCATTTACTAATTACTAAGAGAAATGAATTACACAATTGTATACTCAGCTTTCACAAAAACTGAAGGAAACTTCCTATGGCATTTTAGTTACAAATCAATCCTTCACACCCAGCAGTTCCCAAAAGTTGTGTTTCCTGTTTGGTTAGTCTGCTGTTTAGCAACTTAAAGCAGAGATGAATAGTATTTCCAAATGTGATTCCACTGATAAAATTGTTTACATACTATGATTAAAGCAAATTATAATAAAACCCAAGGCTTGAAGAATAGCTGCCAGGTTGGTTTGGATTTCAGTTTGATTACTGGGCTAGTGCCTAGCTCTGAAAGTTACACTGAAGCACCCAAATGCTACAGAAGTCCTACTGGGGTTTGTGCCAAAGGCCGTCTGCTCTAAAGACTAACAATTTAACATGCCTAGCTCTGCTCCTCAAGGACTTCATGTTGGAGAATTAAGAGGAGTCCTCTGGTCCTGGCTCCCTTCCTTTACCCCTACCCTTCCTTGACTCTCTGCCTTTTCTGCAACTTTTATATTATAAATGTATGGGGTTTGTTATCAAGGACTGAAAATTGAACAGTAAACAGAATGAATAGAGATAATAATATTTTAAGTAAAAATTTTAAAAAATCACCTAAGAAAGATGTCATTATTTTTCTAGTCATATATGAGTCTATGTACTTTGTGGTGTGCTTAGGTCTTTATTTGCCCACTTCACAGATATTTTTAAACAACAGTTCTCTTAGACATGAGCTAGTCTAATCTCTTATAGACATTTAGAAAGCAAGAGGCCATAAGCAGTGGGTCTACGAACAGGCCAAGCAGCCTCAAGCCCACAGATGAAGCATGGAGATAGCTGAATTTGCAATAGAAAACTGTCAAAAATGACTTCGTATTTTATAATTAGTAAATTCAAACATTCTCAGTATTGCACCAGATGAAACTTTAGAAGCATTTAACTTACCAGCTGCAACATGGTCAGGTATCGTTTCCACCAAAGATATTTCTGAATCCATGGGCCAAAGGCAGTTAACCCGTAGTATGAGTACATAATCACATGGATGAAGGAATTCATTTGGGCTCCAAAAAACGCTTTAGAAAAACAAAAGTAATTGCAAGATACAGAAAATTTTATTAGGCAATAAAACCATTTGGACATGAAATAAATGAGTCCACATTATTTTCTATCACTTAATCTTGAGTAAAGATTAGGAATAAAAATTGTAACACTACTGGAAAAGCCTTCTCTTCAGATCATGCTAGATATTTTTAAAATGTAGATTCAGACTTTTAACATATTTTTAAAAAGATGTTCTTCAAATGCAAAGGACTTTCAAAGTAGCAAGCTTTCGAATGGGGTACTCTAGTGGTTTAAGTAGGCCCTAATATAGAACTATTGCCTATGTTACTTTTTCATTCTATTATTCATGGGAAGTGGGGATTGCTGGGGTGGGAGGGAGTGGCGGGGGGAAATGGAGACAACTGTACTTGAACAACAATAAAAAATGTGAAAAAAGTCATGGTATATATAATGGTTTAATTGAATTTGTAACTGTCACATTATTGCCTTTACAGACGCAAATATACATATCTACAAAAAGAGTACTTACTTCTTACACTTCTAAATAATTTTAAGTGGAAAGTAGCGAGGTGGACTGGACTACTACGATTTGTCCCATGGATCCCCATGAGAGGAATGGCCTATTTCCAGCTCAATAATGTAAATCGTTTTCAATCTACAGGTATCTGAGCAGGTGGAGGCAGACTTCAGCCAAACTATGGGTTCACATTATCTTTAACATCAACATGTCTATACACAACTTCCTTTGAGTGAGAACCAACAAGCCAATTTAAAGCCTACTTTAGAGGTGGAGTGGGCTCTGGGCTTAGACCGAAGATGAAGTCTTCACACTGAGAAGATACATCTTGGTATCCTTTGGATCAGAACCACTAGAATTGCTCCCCATCAAAATATCATTGCCTGCATTTAGAATTGCCTTATGCTCATCTCTGGGGCAAATCTTTAGGTGTTAAAGTAGTCACAAACAAAAAGCTAAAGCTTCACTTTCTTCAAATTTCTTTAAAATGAAATTAACACAGAAATAATCACAAACAAGTTAAATTATAGACCAACTCAAATTCCCAGGTTCTCATTACTTTCCACTCAACATGTTTACACAACTTAATGCATACAGATATGCTTTTGAAAATGCTCACCTTGCCCCCCTGCAACCCACTTAATTCCAATCCACCACAATGTAAACATTGTACAGTGATGGTACACATGAAGGAAAGAGACTTGGTTGTTTTTCTTCCTTAGGATAAAAAACACCGTGTCCAAATACTCAATTCCTTTAGATACAAAGTACCACCACAGAGCAGCAGCTATCTGTAAACAGAAAAAAAAAGGACGTTAGAAACACCAGATGCATGCCATCACATGGTTTTCTACTCATTGTGTGTAAGTCCTAAATAATTTTCACTACATGAACATATGAGGGATGAAGTCATTTTTGCCTAAGTAGGTGTAAAGTCGAGTCAGCTACAAATATGTATCTACTCTGTAGCAACGATACAGAAAAAGTGTCGTATCACCTAGCTGGACCCCTGCAGCACTGAACTTAGAGCGCTGCGAACACGTTCACAGTGCTGTGTTTCAATCTGATGCAGAGACTGAGATATTTACTGTAAATGCACTTCAGTTGTTCATGCTTTGCCTAGATTATACCTCAGATATTCCTACACGGATGTTCATGGGTAGGGACCGGTCTCTGTTATGTCTCTCTCACTTCAACACGTGCAACAAGCACTGAACCACAGTAGTTTACACTGGCCAGTAAAATCTTTAAAATGATAGGATGACATAAACAAAAAGAAACAACAAATATTTCCTAGGTCATAAAAATAATCCTGCTTACATGAATAAATAAGTCTTTTCTTTTCCTGGGCTCTAATTAAGACACCAGATGGTACAGAAAGATTACTGTACATGCTGACATTAAAAATCCAAGGTTCCAATGAGAGGTGACCTCTGGATATATATTTTAAAATATTTTACAAGTAACCTAAACTCCACTTTTCTATGTCAAATATTTTCCAGGATATGTGTCCTACACATATGTAACAAAGAATGCAGTGCATAACTGAATAAACCTTCATGCGTGGGGGTGGACAGGCACTGACGTTTTAGAGTTCACAGTTCCCTTTCTCATCTTATCCCTGCACCTACTGGGTGTCATAAGTTCTTGTGTGTTTGTTTTCTTTTGAAAAACAAAATTATATAAAGTGTGGGCCAAAGAGAAAATAAAGTCTTGTATTTACAGATTGAGAATGTTTACTGAATTTGCTTGAGTAATAATATTGTTGAAAATTATAAAACTGGTTGAAAATAGGTTTGAAATAGTTAACTACTCACAGCAACACAATATTTAATAGTCATTATTATGCTAGTACTTTAAAATAAAGTAACCATTTTGGCATAGTAAACTTTCTCTATAAGGAAGAGATAATGTCTTTATCCCCTCCCCAATCTGGGCTTCTAAATTAGCCACAATTTATGAATAGCAATAAATAATTCCTATCTTTCATTTGTAAACTGCATCAGGTATCTCTGAAGAGCTACATCCAAGTGAAAAGTGATACTTCTTGTTACATGACAACAAATACAAAAACAAGTGGCTGAGTAAAGTATTTATTTTACAACATCTAATATTAAAAGGAAAAGAGAGGGAGGAAAATTTCAAATGCAATCTGTTGGGAATCTCTGGTTCTTCCTTCTCCTAGATTACAGTTCTCACAATAGCTAATTTTTTAAAGTACTGACTTTTTATGCATGCCAGGAGAGTGGGTTCGCAATCACCAGAATAGTATTTTTAAATCTTTATCCTAAGAATGTTAGTATGTTGTTTCACCCAAGGGCTTTTTCTAAGTGAACTCCTAAAAGAAAACAAGTAAAACACTTTTTCCTTTTCCTTTCCCACAAACCAAGCAAGACCATGGAAGTCAGATCTCTATTCTACTGAGGAGGTTCTCTAACAAGATGGTTATCTGAAAAAAAAATTTTTTCCTAGCCAACAAATCTAAATAAAGTATTCCCCTCATTCTCTCTCAGTCACATCACAGGTTTTATTTTCTTGTTAATCCTTAGTTTACATGACTACTGCTTGCCTCTCCCACCCTTCACTAGAACGTCAGCTCCACAAGGGCCTGGATCTTCTGTCCTTCCACCTGTGTCCCCAGCGTCTCTCACACTATCTGCACATGATTGGTGTTCAGGACACATACAGTGAATGAATAAAGCAAGAATGACAACCAAAGGAGTGATTTTTCCATCAGTACAAAAGTCTGATAGCACCATGAAGACACAGACATATCATGGTAAGTACATTCAAGCAATCTCATCTTAGGTCTTGATGAATACTGACCTTTACATTATCCAACCCCAATGAAAAATGCTATTTTTCTCAAGGGAAGCTACTGTATATTATATTATTACTACATGTATTACATTTAACATAAAACATAACACATTTATTTATGTTTTATGTACACATAATTTTAATATAAACCACAGTATACAAGAGTAGTTCAATAAATACTTAATAAAAATTAGATAATTTATTGTTTCTTCCAAGTGAGTAATATGTTAATTTAGGTAATGTAGGTGGCTGGAAAGTAAATTATGATAACATTCTATTATTACTGGTTTATTTTTTTTGCAAATATAGTAAAAACTGAGCCCATACCTATACAAATAGTGCTATACTTAACTTACTAAAAACACTGCATAGTTCATAAAACATCTGCTTTTTTCCTCAGACTTTCTTAACAAACAATTAGAGTCTCTGCAGGCATTTTTATTCTCTACCAAAAACAACCAAAATCTAAAATATCTTTACACTAAACAGGGAACTCTTTTTCAAAAAGTACTTCAATCTAGTAATCCAATATATATTCACTCTCACACCACCAAATGAAAGACACTGGAGGTATGAAAACAGATTTTTAATTATGTACTTAAAAAAAAAGCATAGCTTTACTGGCTCAAAACAACCCAGTACACTTTTACCATTATATAAAAGTATGTTTTTCACAGACTGGGGACTATAAAATTAGACCCACTTTGACTGATTTAGATAATTTTTAATGTACTTACTCTGACTTCATTAACATTATCAGAATAATCCACGCTCTGGCAAATATAGCTATATCCTGCATTATATGATCCCAGGAATAACTGAAAAAAAAAAAGTAATTTTTTGACTAAAGCTTTAATAGATACAGCATTTAAAAACACTAAATACAATATGCAATCTTTGAAATAATTTTAAAAACCAGTACTGTCTTTAAAATTTTGAATGTATTAAACATTTAATGTGTTAGAATTCTTAAAATTTACTGTGTGAATTTACTCTAAAATTGAAATCTAACTGAAAAATTGCATATAATTTTTTACCTAAAACATCAATTCTATCTACTTCCTAATATTAAGAGAAATTTTGATTGACCATGACTCAGATCCAAGAGCCGTACTGATTTCTAGTCTTGATCCAGAGTTGTTTGCATCTAACGAATTAGGTAAAAGTACCAAATAAATTAAAGTTTTGTTTTTTTTTTACCAAGTTGAGATGCTGTAGCCTATGTTGTCAATTAAATAAAAAGAATTTTTTTAAGGAGAATGCTATTTATTTTGCTAGCATCACAAGACCAGTTCTCTCCATTTATACAGAATGTTAATGAAAAGTTTTCTGGGAAACAAATTCCTTTCACTCATAACTTAAAAAATAGCTGTATCAATCTAGCCTTTAGGATTTCCCTTCATGGAAAAATTGCGGGTACTGGGAAAAGTATAAATGATTAGTAGTAATAATTGTGTAATAATTAACTCACTTTACCTCCAATCCAAAGTACAGTGACAATAAGAAATATGAGTTAATTTAAAATTGGTATGTTACATCTGCATATTTTGATCACTTACAAACCTGAAACTGCTGAGTACGAATTATAAATAAATATACGCAACTATTTACTGAGTGCTTAATATGTGGTAAACACCATGTAAAAATTATCTCACTTTTATCTCTGATACCCTAGGAGATAGGTATTTTCCCCATTTTATGAGGAAACGAGTCTCAGGAAAATTAAATAACTTTCATGTCAGAAGAGCTCATAAGGGTTTTTTTAGAATACAGTCTGTCTGCTTCAAAATTCCATTTTAAACACTTGTCCTTTACCTTATATATGTTTTATATTTTTGTTATCCAAAATGAAAAATGTCAATAATATACAATTTACTTTTAAAGTAACCAACAGTTATACTGGGGTACAATGTCACAATGATGGTTTTTCACATTCTTATAGTAAACCTACCTCTCTGAAGATAAACAAATTAAGCAAAACCATGCCAAAATTATAGACAATAAGCACCAAGCGCATCTGAAAAGGTTCTCGGGCCTTCATCCACTTTGGGCCCAGCCACACGAACAGGAGATAGAGAGTACTAATACAAAGCGTAGGCCATGGAGAATGCATTAGAGGCCAATTTTCCACACGTTTATCTACAGAGGAAACAAAATAACATAAAATTCATTAAACATAGATGTCTTATAAAATGAACTTATTAGGGATTATGTTTCAAATTAGTTTTCCTAATTTGACCAAATACAGATCACCGTCCTTTGAATTCCAGCAAAAATACATGGCATAAAACCCAAAGAAAGAAGACCAATTTTGGGAGCAGCTTTTGAAAATGAAGCTTCATTATATATGGCACACATTACGTTTTATAGAGAACCTAGAAAACAAAGACAAGAAATAAAGCTCACTAAAAATGTGGAACAAATTTCGGATAAGTAATAAAAGCCTCCACAGACAGAAAATACTAAACATTTTAAGGAGAAACGTGTCTTCTATATTAAACACGTGGAATTCATCAGTGCAGTTTGGAAGCTGCTCCCTCCTACGTCTCAGACAGTCCAAATTAGTAAACTGCAGAAGTATGGGGAAATGGGAGCCATCTCCTGGGACATTTCTGGATACAGAAGACAAGAGTACAGTTATAACTAGATGACTGTTAGATATCATTACAGCTTTGTAATTCATTTAAACGCTAATCATAACATTCAGGTCATTTTTCTAACTTTTTCCTTAAGAACATAAGTCTATTTTTTTACCCATGAATATAACTAACTTATAAATATATGTATAAATATATACATATAAAGTGCAAATTATTTCATTTAAAATGAATAAAATATCCTTAATATTTAAATAAGCAATCATGAATCAATCTTTCAATACTTCTGCCACAAGTAAAACGTTTCACGAAAATGAAATATGGGGTTAACAAAAATTAATTTTCTAATACATTATGAAAAGATATTGAAATTAAATTATATTTCTAAAAGCTAAACAGCATTTAAAAGGTTGTGAATCTAATGTATAGTTTATTCTTTTTAAAAATCAAGTTTGTTGATTTATTTTTATTTTACTTATTTATTTTTAGAGAGAGAGGAAGGGAGAGGGAAAGATAGGAAGAGAAATATCAATGTGTGGTTGCCTCTCACATGGACCCCACTGGGGATCTGGCCTGCAACCCAAGCATGTACCCCGACTGGGAATTGAACTGGCAACCCTTTGGTTTGCAGCCCATGTTCAATCCACTGAGCTACACCAGCCAGGGCTTAATGTATAGTTTATTCTTGGTAAGGCAAAACAATTCTGTGTTCTATTTTCAGGAATATTATATAGTTTTAAAATAGTAGAAAAAAATATTCTACCTTTCAGCCAGTTCCTAAACCTAACTGAAATAAATTTTATTTACTTGCTCATTACAATGTCTTCTATTTAAACTGTCCATTTTCCTAAAACCATGTATGTAAAATAGCTCTGGACTGGATAATTACATCTCAAAATACTTTACTTAAAAATAATTTGTTTCTATACACTATCAGTCGAAAATAGATCTAAGACACGAAACACAAGTAGAACAATACCTAGTCACATAGTCTCCAAAGTCAGGAAGTGACATAATAACTATGCTTTCTACAATATCAGGGTTGTTAGAATGGTGTAATAGTGACCTAAAAGAAAAACACATATGAGAACAAGAAATGAATTTATTTCATAGTTTATAGGGGACCTATTATCTATCTGTACACTTATGGTTCTATCACTCAAATCAAAACACACTTCAGAGCTAAAATAAACTAAAATATTTTAAAAGACAGGAGAGAGAGAGTAAATCTCTCACAAGGAGGGAGGCAGTGGCTTTGTGTTTGAAGGTGTTGTGCCATTATGGTCCTATCATTGCTTGTTCACTTTTCTTTAATTTTGTCATGTTATCTTTCTATGACCATATCTTTCTATGCCAATGGCCCCCTTAAAACATGGGGTGCTTTTCCTACTGACCAAAGAAGGTCTAAGATGGAGGCATAGGTAGACATGCTTCACCTCCTCACACAGCCACAAAAAAGAATTACAACTAAATCTCAAAATGACTAACACCCAGAACTGTCAGAAAATCAAACTGTATGGAAGTCTGACACCAAAAAGCCACATTCATCCAAATAGGTAGTAGGGCGGAGATGTGGAGAATGGACAGAGAGGTACGGAGACCCTGTGTGGTGCACAGAGCTGGCAGCAGGGGCAGAACAGGCACAGGCGGTCCCACATTCACATGTGGTGGATAAAAATCAGGAGGGATACCTTGGGAGCCAGCAATCCCAGCCCCAAGCCAGACCACACAGTCCAGGGTTCCAGTGCCAGGAAGGTAAATCCCCATAACTTCTGGCTATAAAAACTAGTGGGTGTTGGGGCAGAAGAAACTGCCAGATTTTCAGAAAACTCTGCTTAAGGGGTCTTAAAATATCTGCAAATCCACCTACTCCGGGATTCAACACCAGGGCAACAACTGGAAGGGTACCAGTCACATATGGGGTATGAGTGAAGTACTGGAAACCCAGCGAGTGACCCTCCAGAAGCAAGGTAGTGGCACAGCCCCTCTCCAAAACCTCCTCCCACACAGAGCCACAAACCAGTGAAGCTGGTTGCCCTACCCTGATGATTACCTAAGGCTCCTCACCACACAATTTACAGCTGTCTTTGATAGGGAGTCAAAGCAGCTCTACCTAACACACAGAAACAAACACAGGGAGGCTGTCAAATTGAGGAAACAAAGAAATATGGCCCAAATGAAAGAAAAGAACACAATCCTAGGAAAAGAACTAAATGAAACAGAAATAGCCAGCCTATCAGGTGCAGAGTTCAAAACACTGGTGACCAGGATGCTCAAAGAACTCATTGACTACAGCACAACATAAAGGAAGAAATTAAAGTTACACTAAGTGGAATACAGAAAAATCTATATGGACTCAACAGTGAAGGAAAGGAAGCTAAGATTCAAATCAATGATTTGGAACATAAAGAAGAAATAAACATTCAACTAGAACAGAAAGAAGAAACAAGATTTTTTTTTAAATGAAGATAATATAAGAAGCTTCTGGGACTCCTCCAAAAGTGCCAACATCTGAATCACAGGGATGTCAGAAGCAGAAAAGGAAGAGAAAGGAATTGAAAACTTATTTGAAAAAATAATGAAAGACTATGGGTTCTTTATACAAGTTCCTTGACTTAAAAAAAAATAGTAAAAGAAAACTTCCCCAATTTGGTGAAAGAAATAGGCATACAAGTCCAGGAAGCAGACAGAGTCCCAAGCAAGTTGGACTCAAAGAGGACCACACCAAGACATCACAATTAAAATGCCAAAAGTAAAAGATAAAGAGAGAATATTAAAGGCAGAAGGAGAAAAGAAAATAGTTACCTACAAAGTAGTTCCCATAAGACTATTAGCTGATTTCTCAAAAAAACTTTGCAGGCAAGAAGGGACTAGCAAGAAGTATTCAAACTGATGAAAAGCAAGGACCTACAACCTGGATTATTCTACCCAGCAAAGCTATTATTTAGAGTGGAAGGACAGATAGAGCGCTTCTCTGACAATGTAAAACAGAAGGAGTTCATCAACACCAAGCCATTATTACATGAAATGTTAAAGGGGCTTATTAAAAATAAAGATTAAAACTATGAACATTAAAAAGGCAACAAATTCACAATTATGAACTGAATCTGCAAAAACGAAAATGAAACAAAACTAAGCCAACAACCAGAACAGGAACAGAATCATAGATACGGAAATATTTGGAAGGTTATCAGTTGGGAGGGGGGAGGAAGAAGAGGGAGTATGGGGGAAAAGGCACAGGGATTAAAAAACACAATTGTTTGGTACAAAATAGACAGGGGGATGTTAAGAATAGTAAAGGAAATGGAGAAGCCACAGATCTAATATGCACAATGCATGGACATGAACTAAGGGGAAGGGGGATTGCTGGAGGGAAGGGGGGTACCAGGCAGAGGGGGGCAAAGGGGGAAAAACTGGGACAACTGTAATAACATAATCAACAAAATATACTTAAAAAAGGAAAGTTCTGAGCAGTGAGTAAATAAATTTACAGAAATAGGTTCAAAAATTGCCCGGAAAACAAGATTACACGATGGAATACTACACAGGAGAAAGAAAGAAGGAGCTCTACCCTTTGTAACAGCATCGGTGGAACTGGAGAACATTATGCTAAATGAAATAACCCAGGTAGTGAAAGACAAATACCATATGATCTCACCTTTAAGTTTAACCTAATCAACAAAACAAACAAATGAGCAAAACAGAACCAGAGCCATGGGAATAAAGAACAAACTGACAGTGACCAGAGGGGAGAGGGAAGGGAGATAAAGTAGGAGAAGGGGCAAGGCAAGGAACACAAATAGGGGACTCGTGGGCATGGGCAATGGGGGTCAACTCACTGTGTGGAAGGGGACAAGGCAGGAGAGAGCAATGGGGGAAAAGGCTGGACAACTGTAACTGAACAACAATAAAAAAAGGAAAAAACAAATAAAAATCTGGTCTCTTTGATGTATAGTGTGTAACCTGTACTATTCTCTTATTCAACAGAAAAAAAATTAGAGAGAACAGAAAGAAAGAAGTAAGAAGCTGAAGATCTGACAACATGAAACACTTAAAGAGGCCATCAGAGGAGTAAACAGGTGGAGCAGAGCAGACAGAACAGATATCAGAGAAATCACAGGAGACTTTATCAGTAAACAGAGTTTTAACGCCAGCTCTGCCGCTGTGCATGGGCGCAATGTCTTCATCTCCTTCATCTCTGAAACCCGATGGAGAGGCCAACTAGATCAGCGCTTCTCCAACTTCAATGAGAAGAATCGCCTCGGGGTGGGAGGGGAAATTGTTAAAGTGCAACTTGTGACTCAGTAGGTCTGGGGTGTTGCCAATTTTTAGGAAGATTCCCCATTTTCTAAAAAGTGCCAACAGATATTATGCTAATATTCCATGGACCACATTTTGAGTACCAAGAAACTAGGTGATTCCTTAAGTTTTTTTTAACCTTTGAAAATTGTTGCTTTTAAAATAATAATTAGGAGGAAGAATGGAACTGAAGGTGAGGAAAACTGGATCAATAGGCATTTCTCACTGAGTAGGGGACTCATTTTGCACTGCCAGAGTGTCTGCACATGTTCACACTGACCTTCCTTTAAAATGTAATCTCCCTGAAGGCAGGGGTTAGGTCTCTCATTCTTATACTGCAAGGCCTACCAAAGTGCCTAAGTATTTATTTGATGAGTAAATGAGTGGATTTTTTTCATATTAGTCCTTTATTCTCTATCCCTTCAGTGAAATCTAAATGTACATTGACTAATACTCAAGGTTCCTCCAGTGTACACCAACCCTTTCCTACAGCTCTTTCCAGACCCCTCTCTTGTTAGGCACATGACTCTAACCTGAAACCAACAGCACTTCAACCCAGTATCTGGCGAGTGTATGTGTGCTCTATAAGGCTCAATATCTTCAACGCACAGCTATCTCCAGAGAAAAAAGGTGCCCTTTTTTGCCCAACAATGCAAGTCATGCATTCACGTGGCCACCGCTTAACGAAACCTGTTCTCAGCCTATAAAAGGCCACATTTCACACCAGATCCTTTTCAAATTAGCCATTACAGCTCTCAAAATTACCACTTCCAGTGATTATTATCGAAGCTGTAGCGATTGTCAGCAACCTGAACCCAGGATAACAATTTCCGTCATATGATATTTCCATGAAATTTCTCTATGTCTTTGCAGTTGTGTCTTTCTGAATTTACCTGCATTGATATTTCCTTCAGTAATTTGACAATATTCAAATACCACATGCTGCTTTTATATGTTCCCTTTTCCACTAAAAAGATGGCCTGAATTCACCACAATAACACAATGATAGAAAATTTGCCATTACTCACAGGCCCACTCCTCAAGTTTTGAACCAAAAAAAAATTTAGGTATTAGAGCAGTCAAGGAAAATCATGAGTACAGAACTTATATAATTTATATAACCTTAAGATAATGAATTATCCACCTTTTCATTTACTCAAAAGTTAAATAAATTTATTTGTTGCTTTTCTTCTACAAAAGATGTGTGCATTTGCTTGTCCTTTCTTTTTTCTTTTCTTTTCTTTTTTTTTTTTTTGCTTTCCCCCCAGGTTCTATTGAGAAACAACGGACATATATCACTGTATAAGGCACACAGCATGATGGTTTGATCTACATATATCGTGAAATGATTAATACAATAAGTATAGCTAACATTCATCTCCTCATACAGATTCAATAAAAAGAAGAAAACAAAAAAAGGGAAAACATCTCCCTGTGATGAGAACTCTTAGGGTTTACTCTCTTAACTTTCCTGTCTATCACACAGCAGCGCTGGCTGCAGTCATCGAGTTGTACATTAGCTACATCCCTGGCATTTACGTATCTTATAACTGGAAGTTTGTATCTTTTGACCACCTTCCTCCCCTTCTCCCTTCTCACACTCTCCAACTCTGGTGACCACAAATCTAATCTCTTCTTCTGGGGGTTTTATTCTTGGAATAACATATTTTAAAGATAAATTATAAATTAAGTGCCCTATTCAGTTAAGTTACACTGAATTCAAATGTATAATAGATTATGCATATTAGAGTAAAAGAAATATATTGCTAGTATGTTAGCAATATCCTAATCCTACACAGTTATAGGTGGGATTCCATATCATGAATTTATTAGGGGGAAAAAGAAGACAAAATTTTATTAAAGAATCCCATCCTTCCTGCCACCACTAGAGTCAAATTCTGTTATCAAGGAGACTCAAATGGCTTTTAACACTCTTAGGAATGTTTTATTGAAAAAGCTTGTTTAGAGGAGATCAATAATGGCACAAATACAAACTGACTCTAGTCAATTTATTTGTCATATTGTCTTTTTTTAAATCCTCATCTGAGGACATGCTTATTGATTTTAGAGAAGGGGAGGAGGAAGAGAGAGAGGGACAGAAACATTGATGCAGGAGAGAAACATCGATCAGTTGCCTCTCGCACGTGCCCTGACTGGGGATGGAACCCACAACCCAGGCATGTCCTTGACTGGGAATCAAACCCGCGATCTTTTGTCCATGGGGCAATGCTCCAACCCAACTGGGCCACCTGGCCAGGGCTGTTTGTCTTATTTTTGTATTTTATACTATTAATAGGTTTATTAATATGTTTATGCCTTTATGTCTTAATGATTTTGCTCTTATTTTGAATTATTTATTAATAATTTCAAGTCTTTATGTTGCATGAAAACCTTTATCTAAACTAGAGGTATAGAAATTTAGATTAAAAAATGATCTCTTTATCTTAAAAATGAGATTCAGAGAGGTCAAGAGAATTGCCCAAGAATGTGGCGCCCAAGAGCCTCATGGCTCCTGGCAGCTATTTCCGTACCACTCAGTCACTATGTCCATTAATTTTGAGAGAAAATTTCCCAATTTCTTCCTAAATTACAGGCACAAATAATACTTTAAGATAGAATTCAAAGGAAAGAAAATCAGAGACCTACAAAAGTTCCCTTAATGGCAGGGGCGGGGGGGGGACCCACACACACAAACAAGAGATCCTCAAACAAACCAAGGTTCACGCTTTCTTAGGGGCTGCACCTGGCAGACCTGGCCTAAGACCATGAAAGCTTTAGAAGCCATGACAGAGTGGTGAGAAAGGACGATGGATGTCTGGCCTGGGGAAAAAGAAAAAGACCTCAGCATGTACTAAAACACCTAAAGAAAGATTAGATTTATTCTCTATTTTTGGAATGTAGAATTAGAACCAATGAGAAGTTTTAGAGAGCTAAGTTACACCTAAATTCAGAAAATTTTAACTACAGGGTCTTTTTTTCTATAAGTAGAAAGGACTGGATTTTTGTTTGTTTGCTGTTGTTCTCTTTTGCTTTTTTGGTAATGAGTTACCTATCACAGTAACTCATTAAGTATTAAGTATTAAGTATTTAAAGTAAATTTAAGCAAGCCTAAAGCTGAATATTAAATAAAGCAAATCAAGTTCAGGAGCAAGAGACTTTTAATAAGAAGAATTACCAAGGCACATTACTTTAACCCTCCCAGACCGTTCAGGGTTAACTCTTGCTTGGAAAATAGTTTCCATTTAGAACATTCTATTTCGTAAAGCTCATGCCAAATGGGACTCATTTATTTACAAACATTACTGTGGTCAGCAATCATACAATTTTATCTGCATTAAGGGCCATATAATGTTTATACAACTGAATGTGTGTCAAAACTCACAAACAATTCACTAAAAATTAAAGTTAATTTTATCATGTGTAAATTACACCTTATTAAAAATGGGATTATACCCTAAGTATCCTAAAACAGTAATTCAAAAGAACCCATGCACCCCAATGTTCATAGCAGCACAATTTACAATAGCTAAGTGCTAGAAGCAACCTAAGTGCTCACCAGTAAATGAGTGGATGAAAATTCTATGTTGCATTTACACAATGAAATACTATGCTGCAGAAAGAAAGAAGGAACTCCTCCCCTTCACAACGGCATGGATGGAACTGGAGAACATTATGTTAAATGAAGTAAGTCAGGTGGTGAAAGACAAATACTATATGATCTCACCTATAAGAGGAACCTAATCAACAAAACAAACAAGCAAGCAAAATATAATCAGAGACATTGAAATAAAGAACAAACTGACAGTAACCATAAGGGAGAGGGGAGAGGGATAATAGGGGAAAGTCCATCAAGGAACATGTATAAAGGACACATAGACAAAGCCAAAAGGGGTAGATTCAAGGTTGGGAAGCAGGGATGGGTGGGGTGGGGGTGCTGAGGTGGGGTGAAAATGGACAATGTACTTGAACAACAATAAAAAAATAAAAATGAAAATGGGAAGAAAAATCATCCATCTAAAACACCCTCCACCAATAGGTTTTTCTTTATTAAATTTATTGGGGTTACATTGCTCAATAATATTATATAAGTTTCAAGTGTACAATTCTACAATGCATCATCTGCACACTGCATTGTGCACTCACCATCCAAAGTCTAGTCTCCTTTCATCACCATTCATCTCCCATTTACCCTCTTCCACCTGCCCCCAGCCCCCTTCCCTCTATCAGCATATTGTTGTCTGTGTCCATGATGCACCAGCAGGCTTTTATTCTTAACCAGGTTTGTTTCTTAAAATCCCATGTTGTGTTAGATAGAATAAACTTTCAAGTCAGACTCTCTCCCTCTTCTGATCTAAGTGATGGGGGGGAGGTTTTTGGTCCCTGACCTCTCAAAACTCATTAGGTATTAGAGGAGAAGGTGGACATGAAAAATCAATTGCTTTGCAGGATAGTGAGCACAATATCAGAGGCTAGTCTTAAGAACAATGTTAGGACAGGAGAGAGGAGACAAGGTGAACTTCGAGAGCAAACATCTGAATTGCTTCTTGAAGAACAGAAGAGGAGTTTGTCAAGCAGACAGGAGGGTCTTCTTACAGAGAGAACCATAGCCCAAAAATAGCCCAGGAAGAAATAGCCCAAAGCAGCCAGAGAGAAAAGAAAAGATAAAATGACATCATGGAGACCAAGAGAGTAAGATTTTTCCAAAATGATGGGGTAGGCAACACACTCTACAGATGAAGAATCAATGGTTCTTTTCTTTTTAGTGAGGAAGTAATGTCATAGAGTTGATGGGTACTGATTAAATGTACAAGTTCCTAGCATATATGGATGCCACAAAGTCATTCCTTCTGCTGCACCCTATCTCCTCTCCACTCCAAATCTTCATACAAATGTATCCTATGTCAGAAATAATCTGAGCCCCTCCCACTAAAAGTCACACCCTTTGATGTCTTCTAGGCCTTTTCTCCCTGATCTAGAGTTCTCTAGGCTCTGAATATGGACTCTCAGGTCATACCACCAGCATTAGAATCCTCCCTCATTTACCATCTGAATATACCTGAACAAGTTACTTAGTCTCTCTGGCCTTATGGATGATAAACAGGGGCTTGTCTGGAGGAATGAAATATGTACAGTGTCTGACACAGAATAAGAGCTCAATAAATGTTGACAATAGTCATTACTATTGACAGTAATCCAACCACTAAATTCTTCTCTCTTCCAAGCCAAAGAGGTAAACCCAATTTTAAAAAATTACTATCAATAATAAATCAAGGGAAAGAGTTTAAACTGAGAAGACATAACATTTTATATTTATTCAGGAGAGAAATTACATAGCAAATCTAACTCTGAATTTTGAATTATTTACAGAGGCTTTTTAAACACCTTGTTTTAAAGAAAATGTAAACCAGATATAGTAAATAATAATATACTTGTAATCCATCCAATAGGTCTGAAGTAACCCAAGTCCTTTAGAAACTTCTATTATATATAAATAACTGTAACTAATTTTCACAACAAATTATCACTACGTATACTATAGCAGCCTCCTTAAATATCTCTAATAGACCTCGTCTTTTTTTTTTTGAAAGGACGATAACTTTCAAAGGTTTTTAGAACTCAGGATTTCTACCAGTCAGCATGAGCTTTCTTCCCCAATTAGTCTTAAGCTGGTTATCATCTCCTGTCCAAAGAAATTAATAAAATGTTTAATTTTTAGAACATCTAAATTCTTAGATGCAACAAGAAAAAGCGCAATATTATAGTAGGGAATACTCTTTGTTGGGAAGCATTTGGGAAGTCACGTGCAGCAGAGGCAGTGTGGCACGGGGCAAGGAACAGAGCCGGATGTGAGAGCACTGGATTCCAGCTCTAGTGGTAGTTCTCCAGCCCAGTGACTGTCAGCCTGAAAGTCTCTGAGCCACAACTCCCTCCTGTGTAAAATGGGGGCAACAGTAAGATTACCAAAACCACAGAGTTGCTTTGAGGTTCAAACTGAAAACCCTCTGTAGGAAACTCCTCCAACATTAACTCTTCTTGTACTCGAAAATATTAAATATGGATTTTCTCAAACTTTTAAAGCACACTGTGATTTACTTCTGTCATGTCATGCAACTGTCCTGCCACCATGTGTCTGTGTCCCACGCCACACGGGGCAGGGGCTGTCCGTTATCTCTGTAGCCACAAAGGCCTGCACAGTGGAAGCACAAAGCAAATGGTGAGGACTAACAGGCTGAGAGAAGGGCACAAAGTATCTAGAAAATGAATCATTACTATTTTGGCTATTGCTACTGTTAGAACAGACATTCTGGACATTCCTAAAGTACCCTTTTGACTCAGCCAAAACGAATAACAGTTACTGATCAATATGGTTCTAAAAGATATACAATCTCTGTTGGGGTAAAAACAACAACAACAACTAAATGTTCTATAAAAATTCATGATATTGTTTGGTTTTCTTAAGTACATTTTAAAATCAATAGCTGAAGAACATTTTGAAATTCTTCCTTTTCCATAGTAGCAGAGACGAGCAGATTATCAAAGATATTAGGAATACTCCATTCCCTTGCTATTCAGTGTGGTCCAGGTACAAGCAGAAAAGCATCTCCTGGAAGCTTAATAGCAGAAAATCACAGGCCTCACTCAAGACCTACTAACACAGAATCTGTGTTTTAGTACGATTCCCAGGTGATTTACATATTAAAGTTTAAGAAGAACTGCTCTAGTCTGCTCAGAAATGTGGGCCAACTTTATATAATATGTAATCAAGTCATAAAAATTTGATTAATTTTGCCTAGAATCTACCTGAGTAAATCAGCTACTTCTCTTCTAACATCTATGTCTATTTAGACTTGAGATCTTGAGAAAGAGCTCATCTCTATGACAAGAATAAACTAAATAAAACCATAAGGCCTCTTCTAGGTTCCAATCTAAAATATGATGCTTAATATATTCTCCAAGCCAAGTAAGAGCTTGGGTATCAGTGAGTGAAAAGGCAGAAGTTAAGGAGAAAGGTCTTCCATAACTCAGTACAGTGGGACAGGAAATGACCTGAGATACACTTTAGAAAAAGCACACATTCAGGAGCTGGTGGAGGAATGAGAGTCAGATCCTTTTCCTATTTAGTCAGGGAGGTGAGCGTGGAAATTTCTGCTTTAACCCCCTGGGGGCACGGAAAGTGGATGGTGGCTTGAGCTGGGAAGAGCACCTGGATGAATGTAAGGAAAGGGCAGCTCTGGCAGAACACAGAGGAGGACCAGGCAGAACCTGGGTCACAAAATGACAAAGAGGTCAGACTGTGATGGGCAGACAGGCAAAAATGGAGACCTTCACCAGTAAGGCAAGTGTAAGCTTGGTATCTGAAAGTGTGAGGGAACTAATGGCTGAGAGTCTTCTGCAGGGTTGGAACAAGAAGGCAAAAATGTTCTATATAACCCGGTTGTATACCAGTCACCAAAGAACCTAAAACAATGAAGGGAGGAGTTACAAAACGGGGGGGGGGGGGGCGCGAGGATTTTGGTTCCAAGTTTGCCTGAACAGAGATTTTAACAAAGGTAGAAAGTGAGAGAAAGTATAATTCCCTTAAAAAGCAAATAAATAATGATGGGTTCAAAGGCTGCAAAGGAGGAAAAAACAACATAGATGAGGTGAGTGCATCGATATGTAATTCAAGCTGAAGACTGATTACTCTGAGGTTTAATTTGGGAGAGTTACTACTAGATGGATAATCCAGGGAAAACCAGTTTACTCACTTGGAAAATGTGGATAATAGTACCTAGGTCAAAAGAAGATGAAAATTAAATGTAATAATAAATATAAGCATTGTCCACAGTGCCTAGCACTCAGTAAGCACCAATAATGTTCACTGTTATCACTGGACAATGAAACAGTATTTGCTGAACGAATAGGGAGGTTGTACTCCTGCCTGGAAAGGTCACTCACAAGGGAAGAAGATTCAATCCTAGCTCTGTTACTTTCCAGTTGTGTAGTTTTAGGTCTATTTCTTCATCACAGAATGATAAAATACTACCTACTTTATTGGGATTCTATGAACATTAAATAAGATAAGGTGTATAAAATGCATACCTCAGCAATCTATAATCCATATGGTCCTATACTAGAACCTCAATAAATAGCAGTGAGTTCCACCATGTGCAGAAGGTAACTAAATTCATGGTTTAAAAAAAATGACAAAGAGGGTAAGAGAGGGGGAAGATGAAAATCAGACTTCAGGTGGTGAGCACAGAATGCAGTCTACGGATAATGTGTCACAGAACTGTACACTTGAAACTTACATGCTATTAACCAATGCCACCCCAACAGATTTAATTTTTAATAACATATTCATAAAAGCAAGTTCATAGGGAAAGGGAAAACAATGCCAAGGCAGGGGAACATGTGGTTCAAGAAGAGGTCCTGAGGGAAATATAAATATTTATATGGTAAAGAATATATACACATATATGTGTATGTGTGCATATACATATACATGGAGTACAGAAGAATGCCTCACAAAGAACATGTGTGCATGACCCATAGACACAGACAATGCTGTGGGAATTGCCTGAGGGAGTTGGGGGTAAGTATAGGTGCGTAAAGGGGGAAAAATTGGGGCAATTTCTACTAAGTAACAATAGTTTCTAGTTCTCATATTATGAAATTTGGCAAACACATTCATAATTCACTTTGATAAACTCTTTTTAAGGAATTTAAATTGCTCCATCACATGGAGGTCAACTTTATCTTCTCACCCAAAATACCACATTTTATATTTTATATGTAAATTATACTGTATATTCTATATGGCATAAATATATAAGTTTATATAAATAAATATCACTTTTTAATTTAATCTCATACAACAGCCTTATAGTCCCTTTGAGCATTTCAGATGTCTTTCCTTAGACTATCTCTAGTGGTATTATGACTTTGCTCAGATTTAGTATTCTAAATAGTGACACTATGTAGATAAGATGGTGGTTAGTATTAGGTAACATAAGAGAAGATACACAGGCCAGAGGACTGATTGTTGCTTCCCTGCTTGGTTAGCGTGACGGGGAGACAAAACCACCTGTTGAGACCCATTTCCAACACAGTGTTCATCTTCAAGTTACTGAGCTTCTCTGACTCTCAGGGCCTTCCGCACACACGGAAATAGCAGTGTCTCCGGGCCTATCTCCCAGGGCTGCTGTGAAGTTCCTGGCAAAACTGGAAAGCAAAACACAAAGGCAAGGTTGTCTTCCTTGTTCTGTGCTGCTTTCTAGCCCCTTGGGACTTTTGTTAAGGCAACAGCTATGCTTGCTTCATATAAAGCCATTTTATTATAAGCTGAAAAATAAGAGAATCAATTGCTTTAGCATTTAACACTGAAAAAGATTATTTCTACAGGTGCTATCATATTAATCACATAATATATTGAATTCATTTTAATTGTGATAAGCACAAAAAATTTACCGCCTTGGCCATTTTTCAGCATACAGTTCAATAGTGCTAAGTACACACACATCGTTGTACAACCAGTCTCTGAACTTTTCTCCTTGTGAAACTGAAACTCTGCACCCAGACAACAACTCCCCGTCTCCTCCTCCCCATCCCAGCCCTTTGCAACCCCAACTACTTTCTGTATCTATGATTTTAACTACTTTAGAGACCTCAGGTGAGTGGAATTAATCAGTATTTGTCTTTTTGTGACTGGCTTATTTCACTTAGCATACTGTCCTCAAGCTTCATTTACACTGCAGCATGCATCAAAAGTTCCTTCCTTGGTAAGGCTGGATAATACTCTGTTGTATGTATATACCGCATCTTCTTCATCCACACCCACCCATCACTGAATGTCTGGGTTGCTTTCACCTCCTGGCTATCACGAATAATGCTGCTATGAACATGAGTATGTAAAAATATACACAATTCTTTAATACATATCTTATGCCTAAGTTTTCATTTGATAAACAAATAAAAATGAAAACAAAGGAGCCTACTCTTTTGATCATTCCAGTTTGAAATCACAAATGTGTTTATGTGGCTACATCTAAAAGTAAGTGATTCATTCCTTCAATGATCTAACACATTTGCATTTCAAACTTCAAGACATATTTTAATTAAAATATAATACAAATAAAATGCCACATTAAGATATTTAAGAATGGCAACATTTTATGAAGAAAAATATACAGCAAAAGGTTTTCTGAACTGACCTTTTAGTTAAGGAATATACTCAATCAGAGCCATTTACTTTCTTTGTTTTCTCTGTATTCAAAGACCTACATATTTTTAGGAATTTTACAAAAATTTTAAACCATACTTCCAAATTTAAATTAGAAATGCAGAAGAAAAAGTGTTTATAATTGAAAATCTTTCATAATGATGTATTATAAAATTTTACATTTTTATAGAAAAAATATAAAGGTTAAATTTAAACTATAGAAACCACTGCTCTAGGAGACATTATGAAGATCCAACAAAGTGGCCAGAAGAGATCATGTGGTTCCAGTTCTCTCACCTCACATGTAGAAATATAAGGCCCAAGGAATTATAAATAACTTGCCCAAGACCATGTAACAAGTCACCCTCAGCAGTTGCATATTACATAATAAATGTAATATATAATTATATACATTATATGTATAATGTATAATGAACTTATTCTTTAATGTTATTGCTACTGCTTTTGACAAAATAGTTAACTCCTGGTTATTCAAGAACTAACTAGATAATTAAGATGATACAGTATTATCGCAGTGCTGTGTGCTGTAACAATGCTATGTCACAGCAGGAGCTTAAACATCTGTATCCTTCTGTTTTTCTATTCCCTTACCTATTTCTTATGGAGCATATAAGAGAAAGTAAAAAAGACTAAAAATGAATGTTACTTTTACTATCTGAGCAGCACCAATAACTGTTTTGTTGGAAATATTGTAATTATTACACAGAATGAGGTTTTTTAATTATTGATCAATGTTTGCTCATCTGAAATTGCTTCACATATTTACAGAATTTTTTAAAAGTTACACCTACATCCATCCAGGGTGTCTGGAGAGCATTATGCTAAGTGAATCAAGCCAGGAGGTGAAAGACAAATACTATATGATCTCACCTATTAGTGGAACCTAATCAACAAAACAAACAAGAAAGCAAAAAACAACCAGAGACTTTGAAATAAAGAACAATCTGATATTAATCAGAGAGAAAGAGGGAGAGGGAAAATAGGGGATAGTTGGGGGGGGCACCAAGGAACATGTATAAAGGACACATGTACAAAGTCAAAGGGGGTGGGTTTAAGGGTGGGAGGTGGGGATGGGGGTATGGTGGGGTGAAAATGGAGACAACTGTACTTGAACAATAAAAAGGAAAAAGAAAAGAAAAGTTACACCTATAACCAGAATTTTAGAGCTGGGTGAGACCCTAGAAATTACTTAATTCAACTCTCTCTATTTACAAATGAATAATGTTGAGGTTGGAAAAGCAAATGGACTTGCCCAAACTCTCAAAGCTAATCAGCAGGAGATCCAGGACTAAAGCCTAGCTCATCTAAATCCTGTCCAGTGTACTTTTTTCCATTGTCTATTCCATGTGGCCCCCTCACTTCCCCACACTACACAATGCTGCATAGGCAATGAAGAGGGAAGGAGAATTATGCCTGATTTTATATCTCTTGAAAGTAACTGTTTTTAGCTAATAAATGATTTAGTGGTTTGATTAGTTCATTAAATTTAGTCAACGTTAACTGAATCTATGACTAACATGAAAAAAATCATTTAAAAATGTTTTCTGTGATTTAGTGTGATCCAAAACCTTATTAGCGTTTAGCAACCAGAATATCTCACTATCTGAAATCATGCTTGATTAAGGGGGTCATCTTCTACATCCATATGAAATCAACATGTGTTACTCTCTAGTGTCAGGGATAAAATACAAAGAAGTGAGAAGGTAAATAATAATGGTTTAAACAGTTCAAGACAACAGACTCACAGAAAGAATGATAGGAGGAGGTACAAAAGTACTTGTTAAAGGCAAGCAATGAAGCAATGAAGATCCTGGGGCACCATGGCCAAGAAAGGCTTTATAAAGAAGGGAAACTGTGCTGGTCCTGGTGAAAGGACGTCTGTAGAGGTAGACTGGGAAAGGGCAGTGGGGCACGCACACATTTCACTCAATGGTGAGCTATCCAAGTTGGCTAGAGCTGCATGTCTGTGGGAGGGAAATACCAACTAACCAGGTTAGAAAGAAAATTTGGAAACTGGTTGTGAAAGGCTATGTATTTCTTCCCTTCTTTCTAAAAGTCCATACCCATGTGATTGTTTTTATATTTTTATATGTTTTATTTAAATCATTTTTTATTGTTATTCTATTACAGTTGTCCCAATTTTTCCCCCTTTGTCCTCCTCCACCCATCTCATCCCCAGTCAGTGAAGTACAAATACCATATGATCTCACCTATAAGAGGAATCTAATGAACAAAATTAACTAATGAACAAAATAGAGCCACATGATTTTTAAAAATACATTCTAATACATTCTCCTTCCAAGGAAAAATAAAACAACAGCACCTTGATTTGTTAAGGAGAAATGTCCTGAGAATGAAAAGGAAAGAAAAAGAGCCATCCAAAAGGAGAAGAGACAGATTCTGTTACACAACTCTTCCCTGTGTGCTCATATATGTTTAATTCAAAATAAATAACTCAAAATAATAAATGATTCAAATTGAAAATAATGTTAATAATAATAAATCATTCACTAATGACAATATCATATGACTTGAGAAAAAATAAAACAAATTGAATTTTAAAAGAATGACTAATTTCACCCTGGCTGGCATAGCTCAGTGGATTGAGTGCGGGCTGTGAACCAAAGCATTGCAGGTTCGAATCCCAGTCAGGGCACATGCCTGGGTTGCAGGCCACGGCCCCCAGCAACCACACATTGATGTTTCTCTCTCTCTTTCTCCCTCCCTTCCCTCTCTAAAAAAAATAAATAAATAAAATCTTTTTAAAAATCTTAAAAAAAAATAAAAGAATGACTAATTTCTTCATGGCTCTTAAAACCACAGAAGCATTGTCTGATAATTATCTGTGTAATTCTTAAAACCTTTTCTCTCTCAGCCAAAGAAACTAACTGTATAAAACTGTGTCCTGACACCAGTTTTAAAATTGGCATTGTTTTACTCTCTTACAATGCCATCTGTAATGAGATTTCTACTGTATGCTGATGGGCAAACTGACAAGAGCATCCGCCGCTGAAGTCCAGGACTCTGCCACCTACACCAGGCTCTGGTGAAGGGAAAAAACAAGAACCAACTAACCAAATTAACAAAGAACAAAAACCAGAAAACCCTAAAATTGTGTGAACCTCTTAAAAGCTTCAGGTTGGTTATTAGAGAAGAATAATTCTAGAACCTCATGGAAAATACTGACCAAGGGACATATTGGGACATGAACAACAGTTCATGTTGGGAACTGGCAATACTACACTTACTCGTCTTTAATTAGCTGCCTAGACCTTGCAACACCTCTTCTTGAAGAAACACTGAAAATGGTGACTGGGTTCCCAAACTAATCCAAACCAAAAACAAAACCCACTTTTGACAATAACAAATAAAAATGTGTACATTAACTGTGATAAATAAAAATAAAACAAATGTAAATATACTGCACAGTGTTTAAAACACATGCTTCTTTGGGGCATAGCAATCTCTGGAACAGACCTGCTGCTCTTAGCCTAACTTATTCGAGTTGAATTAAAGGTCCTCTCCCACAAGCCCCCAGTTTCAGCAAACCAGATGACTCACTGGCCCTTAAGCACACCGCCAGTTTCCAAGTACTCTCCCAAGTATCCACAGCAGCTTCACATGGTTGAACATATTTTAAAACAGCTTGAATATGCTTGTCACAACTAAGACTGTACTACAGGTAGACGGAGAGATGAGAAGAATAGAGGACTTTTCTAAACTTCCCTAGGCCCAGCTAGGCCTAGCTGACAGACCACACTGACCTCAGACCATGGCCTTGACCCTCTAGATTTGTAAGCAGGAAGACAATTAATGATAGAGTGTTCTCATTCTCTTCCCAGAGCCCAGTATTGTGCCTGCATATGGCAAGTCATGTGGACAGAATGAATGATTATTTAAGCCTAGGCTCCAAACTTCACCATCATTCCTCCTCCTCTACCATTCTTCTCCCTCTCCCTTCTACCCCTTCCAAAGTGAATGTAAGGACCCAGCAAGGCTGGACTTTCATTCTCTAACTTAAACTCCCAAGTAGACACAAATTTTTCATCAAAATGTTGGATACTATATCTGCAAACGAACAGCAATGCCAACCCCCCACACATACACATACACATGCATGTGCATACATACACCATGAACAATGGCTGTTTAAAAACAGGGATTCAAAAAGAAATACAGTGATTCAGGAGACATTTAGTCTTATTGCAGGAAGGCTGGCTATTAACTATCCAGATGTTTTTATGCCAAATGTCAGTTACACAAAAGGTTACTAATAAGCACTTATTAAAATAATGAATGAACAATGGGTGACATAGATAATTTAGGTTGTTACAGATTGGGGGATATTTAGGTTCATCACTTTACATCTCTTGATTAGATATTCACTTTGAGTCTAGGGTACCAGTCCTAATAATTTAAATATACTTCTAAGTAAAAGAATAGAAAAAATAAACAAAATGACATAATAACTACCTACTCTCATGCCACCAACTGGTGCAAAGTCCCACATCACTCTATACTTTCTAATATAAACCAAGATTAATTGTTTAAAATATTTAAAAAGATAATAGTATATGGAAATAAAAAAATTTTTGTTATTTTTCTAAAAGTACAACTCTTTCAAAGTTTTGATTCAATGTACAAAGTGTCAATGATACAGTAAAAGTGACATTTTCTGTGTTGATACGCTATGGACCACATGCTGTATTTGCTAGATACGTGCTGTTGAAAAGCCCAGTTTTTATACATTGCTTTGGACATGTTTTATTAAATAGCACCATTTGACAAAATAGCTCAAAATAGTATTTTTGCAGACACTGTTTGTCCTAAGACAAAAATCTCTTGGATCATCAAATATATTCTACAGATCTGTATTATTTCTATTATAACAGTACCAAGTAGGTACAGGTTATTTACACTTAGGTAGAAACATCAGTGGTGAAAAAGACTTGGTGAAGTAATAGAACAGAAAGACAGAAGCATATAACCAGTGCTAGGATGAAAGCTCTTATGGCACAGGGCTCGCTCACTTCTCTCCCTGAATAATCTGGGTCCTTTCACAACTGTCACCACTATTTCTCAAGACCATCTTTCTCCCCACCCATTTTTATTGCCCCCCTTCCCAAACTTCTGACTCATCGACCTTTTCTTCAGCCTCATCCAATATGCTTGAAACTCCTTCACCCAGATTTTCATGAAATTACAGTGAGAAGATATCCTCTTGGAATTGGATCAGTGCTAATGAGTCAGAGAAAAGGTATCTGGAGAGCATGGAAGGGAGGGGATGAGGCAGTGAAAGGAAATGGAACACCATAGGCTTCATGTCTGGTCTGCCTGAATCTGAAAAATACTCCTCCTTACACAGCAGCAAGGCAGAACAGGCTACATCCCACTGAGCCTCTAAGGTAGTTGAGAAATACCATCTATCTACACTAGGTAGCTGATTACAGAAAGCAAGGAAGCAGTCTCAGGTTTCGTAAGTGGATAGCCAAAGGAATGGGTGAATACCTTTCCTCTGACCTGCTAGTGGGAGATCACTTGGTCCCAGTGGCTACTTTGACTTCTCAGTCTCAGCAACAATATTATTTTATGTCTTCATATGCAAGTAGCAAACTTTCACATAAGGCAACTGCAAAATTTCCCTATTTCATTCATGATGTTTTTACACAAACATCATTAAGAAGGAAGTAACAACCATACAAAGGTATATGCTATCTTTGCTCTCAATTCTCTCTGAGACTCAAGAGGTGGGAAGGGAATGACAGACAGGAATGAGAACTCCTGGGTGTGGCTCTAGCTATATGGAGATTGGAGAACCTTGACAATGTGTGAACTCTAAAGTATGCAAAGTGCAATTACCTGCCCGAGAGCTTCTCTAATGTTTGGCTCTGCACAATTGTGTAATGGGAAACCCTGATGCAATGTTTAAATAACCAAAATCACTTCAGAGATGAAGGGAAATAAATATATATATATATATATATATATCTCCCATATATATGCATTTATCAGGTTATGTAGGTACAGCATAACTTCAGTGTAAACAATACACAGAAGACTTAAAAAGGAAAAACTCCATTAAAACCTTTTAACCATTTTCTACTGCAATAGCTAATTAAATAGCTTACTTCTCTGTGTCAAACTTAAGAATTTATGAAAAAGAACACAATTTTCAAAAGAAGTTAAAGCCAAATCAATGTCAAAGAATCGTTTGTCTCACCCAGAAATAATTATAGCAACACATTTTCTCCATAACATACATCCCATGCATTGTACTATATTCATGCTGTAATTACCATCCCATTTACTCTAACGAATACAAAAACAACAGGAATATGTTATAATTTCTAGAAAGGCAGGGTCACAACGTGCAAGGTTAATTTCCTCCCCTGCTGGGATGCAGGGCAATACTGCAAGGACTAAAAATATTTAAATCAAAAGATCATTTCTAAAATCCTGTTAATTTTTATTTCAAAACTTTTAAATGGCCTAAAAGCAAAAGCAATTGAAACAACTGGATAACATAAATGGGGAAATGTGAAAATAACATCACAATAGCTACTGCTAGAAAAGCAGAAGGGACCATATGTAAATCAACCATAGGACAATAGTGTCCAATAAACTCTAACCATAGGAAAAAGTTTGTTGATTTAAGAGTACTGTATGTGTACGTAAGCTTCTAGGACAACCTCTAGGTGCTGCTGTAGAGACCCCTTTCGTAAAGACCTTTCTATCCCTGTGTTTTAGCCTCCCCCTCCCCCTGACTGCACTGCACTGCGCCAAGCCATTACAGACAATCACTTCAAACATAACTGCTGTCGAAGAGCCTCACAAACTAACATTCTTCAAGGCTCAAAGAAACAAACAACGGCTTTTTCCTTTTATTTCCAGATTATGTTATATGAGCTAGACAAAATATCAGCAGGTTAGCAGGTTGTGTCAAAGGAGGCCGGAGAAGCAAAAAAGACAGCCACCACTGGAGTTCACCGCCCCGACCCCCGCCCGAGCCATCTCTTCACACGCAATATAACTAAATGTTAAAACCAATCCTGTGCATAATTTAGAACTGTCATATGAGATCTGGAGATGGAGCAACATAGGGTTGGGAGGTTCCTGCGACGAGCTCTCAGCAGCACAGACTCCACCTGCTATGTCAGCTCCTGCATCTGAGAAACCGATGAGAGATGGTGGAAGCTCAGAGGAAAACCAAGCGAGCGCGGGGGGGGGGGGGGGGGGGTGAGGCCCTAACGTTCCGAGCAGATTAACCGGAGCCCCGTCGCGGTCCCAGCGCCCCGCACCTCCTCCGATCCACAGCCTCCCAACAGCCGCAGGGGACTGCTGTCGCCCGCCCGGCCGGGCGAGGATGGGGACGCCAGCGGCTTTACCTGTGATGGACCAAGTCCAGCGGTAGAACTCCACCGTGTCGTTGAGCGCCGTGGACACCGCATTCAGGACACTGCCCTGCTCCGAGTCCAGGAGCCCCATCGCGGCGGAGAGCAGGAGCTGGCGGCGGCCGGGAGGAGAAAGCGGAGACCCCGCGGGAGGGAGGACTTCGAAGGCAACGGCCGAAGGCGGGAGCGAGCGTCAGCTGGGATTCCCTCCAACGGCGGCGGCCCAGGTGCGTCTCCTCCCGCTCCGGGCGCCGCGGCAGCGGGGATGCGGCGGAGGCAGAGGCGGCAGCAGCGGCAGCTACCGGCCCGGCGGAGGAGAAGGTACCGTCTTGGCGATCAGGAGGAAGAGGGGGAGCTCCTGTCCTGAGCGCCCAGCGCTGCACCCGTCTGCCGCCTCCTGCTGTCGCCGCTCCAATCTCCTCGGCTGGTGTCACGTGGGCGCGCGCGGGGCGGAGGGGCCTGCGCGCCCCTCCTCCCGCCCGCGCGCGGATTCTTGCGAAGGGATGCTGCGGCAGGGGGCGGCGGCAGCCGGGCCGGCGCAGGCGCGCGCCGCTGCGCCCCGGCCTCCGGGTCCCGGCCCCTTCCTAGGTCGCCACCTTCCCCCGCGAGGCTCCCAGGGCTTCTTCCCCACCTACCTCCCCGGCATCGGGCCCGGCGGGGGAGTACCCGCCGTCCCACGGGTGACCTTGCATCCGCCCCGGACACATCTTAGGAAACAAGACAGGAAACAATGGGCGTTTTGTGCTGAAGGATGAGGTTAGCGAGGTGCGTTCGTCCTTACCTGTCATTCACTTCGACTTTTCTTGGATTCTCTTTCCGTCACCCTGTCAGCACTTGCTTGCCACCAGAACAAGGGAAATGCAAAAGTTATCCCTCTAAATTCGTGAAGCTACAGTGATGGAGAATGGATTTAGGGGTCTACGCATTAACAGATTAATAAATACAATGCAGAATCCGCGCATGTGGATGGACTACTTGAGTTAGTACGTGAATGTTCTGCTACGGGTCAGCGCCCCTGGCCCCCATCCCCGTCCTGTTTTCAAGAGTCAACTGTAATTTGAATGAATGCTTGCACGTGTTCTGTAGAGCCTTTTAATATACATGGAAAAATCAAAGAGAATTGTGCTAAATTAGGCCATTACAAGTTCAGAGAAGAGGGAGGACCAAAAGGGGCCTGTCTTACAATTAGAGATGTCAATTTGGACCTGAAGAAAATGAGGCGAATCTAAAAGGACAATCTAGGCAGACAAGGAAAAAGTAATTTTAAAAAAAATCTGTTTAGATAATAAGATAGGAGGCAACAGAGTAATCTGCCCTTGAAAGGGAGCAAAAATACACCACATGAAAGTAATAATTTGATAGTTTCTGACATCAAACAAGATCTTTGAGAACAGCCCAATAATCTTTTCACCTACTTGTTAGTCAAACACATCACCTACTTTTTGTTTAACCTTTTCTCTAATTGTTAGTTTAGGGTGCTCCATTTAAAGGCCACCGAGTCAAGTGTGTGATTGCTTTTGTTTTTTTGACACTGTTAAAGTAATGCGAATATTTTCTTTCATGTTTATTTGATTTACTTTCCAGTTGACCCGGTTATATATTATTTGACTTTATTTTATATTGGAACCATCTTAGAGGGTAAGAATTATTTTTGGTTCCACATTGAGGACCTAATTCAGTGCTGTAAGTAATAATATTTATGATGATATTAAAATTACAACACTTTTTTCAGAACTGTTACAAGTGGCAAGAGCGTTAAAGTGGGAGAAGACATAATTAAAAGTAACTGATTCATTTTATCATTTAAGCAACCACCGTTTTCATTATATATTCTAATCTTGAAATTAATTAACCAAATATAATATAATTTATCAAATATATTTACCAGATTAAAGGTTTTTGGGTTGAAATTATGGTTTCTCAAGCCTCACCCCCAAGTTATGTGTGTCAGATTCTAGTAGCTATACAAAAAGTCCACCCAAGTGTCCACATTTGGAGAGATGGTGAAGATCAATGATGTATTCATGTATTTTGATGATCTAGCAAAGTTCAGATTAGTTTGAACTTTATGTAGTAAATTGATTACTACTTCTATTTTGTGAAATCCTGAATGGTTTTAATGAAAAACAGATCCCACCCTCACCCTCATGCACACACACAAAGCTTCAGCGTCTTGTTTAATAAATACAAAATTTTTTAAACAGGTTCTTTTATAGTGAAAGTCAATGTAAGGCCTGCTATTCACTAGGGGGCGCTGTCACATGTAGGAAAATCCTAGTCAAGTGTTGAAAAAAGTGTCAAAAATCGCACGCATATCTCCACACTCTACCTGGAAGAGTAATATGTTTATTAGCATTGATAACATATCCAAACATAACCTAACAACTAGAGCCTTAGAACTTACCCACTCTGGAGCCTTATTACCCAGCCTGGAGACTAACAGTACAGTATTCAATTCACGTGTTGTTTAGAAATACTAAAGCCTACCTAGTCTGTTTGTGCAAATGGAAGGAGTCCTGCATGTCCACTCACCTGGAGTTACAGCCATCTAACCAAGACATCATGACAGAATAAAATCAAATATAAGCATCCATAGCATCTGCAAAACTTTTGAGAACAAAGTTCTTTGTGGTAGATTGACTGTAACTAAGACACAGTAATCCACAAAAACCAAGGGAGCTGATATGATCATAATAAAAAATTACTTTATGTAAAATAGCAAAAAAAGTAAATGCTTTATAGCCCATACAGAATTAACAACACAAACTATCCGTTTTTTTCCTAGTGTTTTCACCTTTCTATGTTTCAATATTGTCAGCAACCTGTGCTTTTAAAGACCGAGGAACATAGGAATCTGCTGAGTAAGGCATGAAAGGAAGTAGTCTGATATAAAAGAGCTGTAGAAAGACCCTAAATCTTACAGAGTAAAATTTTCTAAGTGGATACTATTGCAGAAAATTGAGAAAGTCACTGATAATACTAACTGCTGTCTAGTAGTTCCAGTGTTTTGTTTTATTCCCCTCACCACTCTCCCCCAACTCCACAAAGATAAGGGAAATATGTAGAACCCATGACATAATTTAAGTTCTTAACTAATCTGGAATTACAATCTTTGTCTTAAGCCATCTTATGGTGTTTATTATTTGTTATCTTGTATATAATTATTTTTATTACATTAAATGGATATAGATTCTTCTGATAATCATGAGTATTGAAAAAGGAACAGACAATACAATGAAATGAAAATCCCCATAATCCCAACACTTATTCTTTTTTATTTTTTTTATTTTTATGCTATTACTGTTGTCCCAATTTTTTCCCCTTTGCCCTCCATCATCCAGCCCACTCCCTCCTCCCACAGTCAATCCCTACACTGTTGTCCATTTCTGTGGGTCATTCATACATGTTCTTTAACTAGTCCCTTCTCCTTTTCACCATTAACCTCTCTCCCCTCCCCTTTGGCAGCTGTTAGTCTGTTCCATGTTTCCATATCTATGGTTTTATTTTGCTCATTAGTTTATTTTGTTCATTAGATTCCTCTTATAAGTGAGATCATATGGTATTTGTCTTTTACCTCTTGGTTTATTTCATTTAGCATGATATTCCAGTTCCATCCATGCCATCACAAAAGATAGGAGCTCCTCCTTTCTTTCTGCTGTGTAGTATTCTATTGTGTAAATGTATAACCATTTTTTGATCCACTCTTCAACTGATGGACACTTAGGCTATTTCTAACACTCAGCTATTGTAAATAGTGCTGCTATGAACATAGGGGTACATAGGTTCTTTTGAATTGGTGTTTTGGGATGCTGAGGGTATAATCACAGCAGTGGAATCACTGGGTCGAAAGGCAGATTCATTTTTAATTTTTTGAGGAAATTACATACTGTTTTCCACAGTGGCTGCACCAGTTTGTGTTCCCACCAACAGTGCACTAGGGTTTCCTTTTCTCCACAGCCTGGCCAGCATTTGTTTGTTGATTTATTAATGATGGCCATTCTGACATGTATGAAGTGATATCTCATTGTGCTTTGAATTTGCATTTCTCTGATGGCTAGTGATGTTGAACATCTCTTCATATGTCTATGATCCCCCTGTATGTCCTCATTGCAGAAGTGTCTATTCAGGTCCTTTGCCCATTTTTTAATTGGACTGTTTGTCTTCCTGATGTTGAGTCATATGAGTTCTTTATATATTTTAGAGATTAAACCCTTGTCCCATGTGTCATTGACCTATATGTTCTCCCATACAGTCTGTTCCCTTTTCATTTTGATGACAGTTTCTTTAGCAGTGCAGACGCTTTTTAAATTTGATGTAGTCCCATTTGTTTATTTTTTCCTTTATTTCCCTTGCCCTGGGAGATATATTGGCAAAAATATATTAACCTTCCAAAAGAGAAAGCACCCAGTCCCAGATGGTTTTATTTTAAATTCTACCAAACATTTAAGGAGGAATGATACCAATTCTTTACAATCTCCTCCAGAAAATACAATCAGAGGAAAAATTTTCTAATGCACTTTATGAGGCCACAACTACCCCAGTACCTAAACCAGACAAACACATTACAACAAAGGAAAACTACAGACCAAAATCTCTCATAAATACAGATGTAAAATTTTTCAACAAAATATTACCAGATTGAATCCAAGAGTGTGTAAAAATAATCAGACACTAAGACCACATGAGATTTATTCCAATTATGCAAAACTGACTCAATGTTCAAAAATCAGTGTCATCCATCATATCAACAAACTAAAGGGAAAAAAACCATATTGGTCTTACCAACTGATACAGAAAAGGCATTTAGCAAATCCAATATCTATCCATGATAAAAACTCTTAGCAAATAAGCCAGGCAGTGGAAGACAAATACCATATGATCTTACTTATAAGTAGACCATAATCAACAAAACAAATAAACAAGCTAAATAGAACCAGAGACATGGAAATAAAAAACAAACTGACAGTAGCTAGAGGGTTTTGGGGTATAGGGGGTAACAGGGAAAAGAAGGAGAAGTGTCGTCAAGGAACATGTATAAAGGACCCATGGACAAAGATAATGGTGGTGGGGGAGGGGGGCCGGATTGCAGGTGGGTGGTGGGGATGCATAGGGCAGGAGAGAATAATGGGGCAAAATGAGGACAACTATAATTGAACAAAAATTTTAAAAACTCTTAGCAAACAAGGAATAGAGGAAATTTCCTCAATTTGATGAAGAACCACTACAAATAACCTACAGCTAACATCATACAAAAAGATGAGAAACTGAACACTTTTTCCCTAAAATGGTAAACAAGAAAAGGATATCCTCTCTCACTACACCTATTCCACATTGTACTGGAAGTACTAGCCAGTGTGATAAGACAAAAATGGCTGATTAATGTATGATTAGAAAAGAAGAAATAAAACTATCCTTATTAATGATTACCTATGTGAAAAATCCCAAAGAATCATCAACAACAAAAAACTCATGGAACTAATAGTGAATACAGTAAGTTCCTAGGATAAAAGACTAATATACAAGAATCAATTGCTTTACCAGTAATGAACAATTGGAATTTGAAATTTAAAAAGAGTGTCATTTACAATGTCATCTAGGAAAATTAAATACTTAGATATAAATATAACTAACTTAGTTATATAATCTAAATTGTAAACAAGATCTATATATAAAAACTACAAAACCATAGTGGAAGACATCAAAAAAGAAATAAACCATTGGAAAGAAATGATATTCCATGTTCATTGACTGGAAGACTAACTATTGTTAAGATGTCAATTCTTCCCAACCTAACCTATACATTCAGTGCAATACCAAATAAAATACCAGCAATCTGGTTAGTGAACATTAACAAACAATCTTTAGTTTTTATGGAATTCAAAAGGCCTAGAATAGCTAACATAATACTGGAGAAGAACAATATTGGAGAACTAATTGATTTCAAGATTTCCTCTAAAGCTACAGTGATCGGGACAGTGTGGTATTGGGTAAAGAATAGACACACAGAACAATGGGGAAAAATAGAGCCCAGAAATATACTCATACATATATTGTCAACTGATCTTTGACCAAAGGCAATTCAATGGAAAATGGGTAGTCTTTGCAACAAATGGTTCTGTAGAAATTGTGTGTCCATATGCAAAACAAAAAGAAAAACATAGAGACCATACATCTTTCACCAAAATTAACTCAAATTGGGTCATGAACCTAAATGTAAAGTGCAAAATAATAAAACTTCTGATTGAAAACAGGATAAAGTATAGGTGACCTTGGTTTTGGTGATGAGTTTTTAGATACAACACCAAAGGCACAATCCACAGAAGAAAATAAATTGGTAAATCATTAAAATTAAAAAACTTTTCTGTGAAACACTATGTAAAGAATAAAAAGAACAGACTTGGAGAAAATATTTGTAAAACACTTATTTGATAAAGGACTTGTATCAAAAATATACAAACTCTTAAAACTCAATAATAATTTAAAAAGCAACTCAGTTTAGGTATAATTAAGAGACCTAGACACCTTACCAAAGAAAATATACCAATGGCAAATGACCATGTAAGCGGCTCAATGTCACTTGTCATTAGAGAACTGCAAATTTAAACAACAGTGAAATACCACTGTCTGTCAGAATGGCTAAAAAAAAAAAAAACCCTGACAATACCGTGCATGTGAGGTTATAGAGCAACAGGAACTCTCATTCACCAGTATCAGGAATGCAAATTGGTACAGCCACTTTAGAAGACAGCTTGGCGGTCTCTTACAATGCTAAAAATAGTCTTACTGAACAATCCAGAAATTGTGCTCCTGGATACTAACCCAACTAATTTGAAAACTCGTGCCTACAAAAAAGCCACACATGGATCTGTGTAGCAGCCTTACTAATAATCACCAAAAACTGAAATTAACCAAATTGCTCTCAGTAGATGAATAAAAAGAAATTATGGTAAATTCATACCATTGAATATTATTCAGCAATAAAGAGAAATAAGCTGTAAATCCATGAAAGACATGGCTAAAAGTATATTGCTAAGTAAAAGAAACTAGTATTGTTCCATTTGACATTTCTGGAAGGGCAAAACTACAGAGACAGTAAAAAGACCTATGCTTTTGGGGCTGAGGGAGTCGGGAGGGGGTTGGCTATGTCTAGTACAGGAGATTTTGTGGGGCAGTGAAGCTGTTCTGCGTGACACTGCAGTGGTGGATAAATAACACAATTCGTTTCTCACAACCTATAAAACTTTGCAGCAAAAGTGAGCCTGAACAAATGAAAAATTCCAAAAACCATTTAGGAGGTTGGGGAGGATGGAATATAGACTGTGGCAAAAGAATCTAATTGTGACATAAACTGTATGGAACAACCTCACTGAAAAGGGCCAGGGTAAAACTTGCTGGTTTAAGTACATTTGGAAAGGAGTAGGCCTATAAGGCTAAAGGCGAAAGGAACTATGCATAGGCACTGTATACTAGTTGATAAACTTGCTTTCCATGGCTATACAGGTCAACAATCCTGACACAGGTATGTACTGGAATTGCTATTGCTACAGGTATACGCTGGAATTGAACAATTAAGTAAATGGGTAGCAAATGGTGTGATCCAGGTTTCTCACTGTTGGAGTGGAAGTTTATGCTAACAGATTAGAAGTTAGAGGTACCATTATAAACCCATGTTTATTTTCATGTAGATAGAGCTGGTTCCATGTAGATATATTTATAGATATGTGCTTATACACAGATTGGTATATGCACATATATGTTCTTGCTCTGTCAGCTGAGAGGGCTTATAATCATTGACATCATATCAGCAATGAGCACACTTAGTACCCAGAACTTGGTTTCTAATACTATTCTCCAAAGTAACCAGGGATCCTTGGAAAAGTGACTGGTTCTGGGACTGGGGCAGAAAGTACATAAGATGATCCCAGAACATTCTTTAGTAAACAAAGGTAAAGAGAAAAAAAAAAAAAACTTGTGTGGGTATGGCAAGGACACAAAGGAGACAACTGGAATAGCTCCCAATGCCCAGAGCTAAAATATGTTGCGCAAGGAAATAGTTTTATATTGTAACCCAACGTACAAAATAAACATGCATGAGTCCATACTATATAAATAAATGATTGAATAAAGTAGTAAGTGAGGAAGAAGAAATAAATATCCCTTGCAGAAGAGATCCAAATAATTGTGTAGCACCCTACTCCTTAAGTAACGGCTGCACACAGACTTCTTTCCAAAGAGCACACTGTGGAAAGGGAAGCGGGAAGAGTAACTTTCCCATGGGTGAATCTGACAAACACTACCTCAGCCAGGTGATCAGGGTCAACATCAGCAAAGGTGAGAAATGTTGATAGTATGTAGCCTTGCTCTGCTTTGAGGAAAATGGCACTTTACCACTGTGGTCTTTCTTCCCCATACCCATAACCCCAGTATGATCATGTGAAAAACATCAGGTAAATGCCAACCAAGGGACATTTTACAAAATACCTAACTAGTACTCCTCAAAACTGTCAAGGTCATCAAAAGCTAGGAAAGTCTGAGAAACTGTCATCACCAAGAGAGACCTAAGAAGACATGAAAGGGGGGAAATTTCCATCCTGTGGGGTCCTGCCCCAGGTTTCCAGGGAGGGGTGGGGGAATGTAAGTCACCAGGGGCTGAGCCTGGCCCATCTCCTGATCTAGTGGTCCAGCCCTATGGCCATGCTGAGCCTGCTGCACCTGACTTCACTGCTATGCATTCCTGCAGGGACCCTGACCTGCTTCATTGACTGGGGCAGCCTTGATCATCAACAAGCTGCTGGGCCTCCAGTAGAGGGGTGCTGGGGGTCAGACATGGCTGTGCTACAAGTATTTGGATGAGAGCTTAGGGGTCTGGCATGATGGAACAGGGTCCTTTGACAGCTTGGAGGGAGCTGTAGGCAGGAACAGCTTGCTGCTGCTGTACAGGAATACCAGTCAGTTCACCTACTTTACACTGACCAACCGCCTCATGACTTCAGGACACAGAACTCTTCTAGCCAGGGGCACATGAAGAATGCACTGCTCTTGGATGAAGAAAGGGGCTTCTTGCTGCAGCACAGCGTCCCTAGATTTCCTACATGTGTTGCAGACAGACAGCCACCTCAGGACCCCAAAATGGGCAGGCTCTGCTCTGCATGTCTTTTCCCTTAACCAGTTCTCAAAGACTGGTAGACAGCTAAACTACACCTACCCCCAGGTGTCTGACTACATGCTGGAAGGGGTCTTCATCAAGAAATTACCTGACCTGGAGGAAGTGGTCAAGGGCTACTATGCTCACCACAGACCCAGGAACAGCAGTGTAACACTCCCATCAAAGGCAGGGGCCATCTCCCAGAGCTTTGCCAAATTTGGAAGGTTTGGACATGACCTATATTCTGGCTGGTTGGTAGAAGCAGAAGCCCTTGGTAGCAATTTGTAGGTCCAGTTCTGACAACACTCTGGTAGCGTCCTGCCCTCCAGCTGCTCTGGGCCCAGCAACTGCTTGGCTAACCCAGAAGCTTTCCCTGGACCAGCTGGGCCCACCTTCAATACCACAGAAGACTACTCCAAGTGGTGCGTAGCCCCAGGAGGACCCTGGGCCTGTGTGGGGGACATGAATCGAAACTATGGAGAGGAGCACCAAGGTGGGGGCACAGTGTGTACTCAGCTGTCTGCCCTCTGGAAGACCTTCCAGCCTCTGGTGATGGCCTGAGAGCCCTGTAGGGACCAGAGCTGTACCTTGTCTCCAGGAAGCACAGCAGAGCATGTAAGAGCTAAGCCCTAGGAGCCAATTTGGACTTCAGTTAAAATCCCAGTGTAGTCTCTTCCTAATTGTGTGACCTTAACTATGTACCTGAACCTGTGATTCAGTCTACTTATCTGCAAAATAGGAACCACAACACCTGACTCAGGATCTGTGAGGAATAAAAGGAAACTGGTAGGTGGGGAAAAAAGAGAGAAGAAGACATAAAAATCAAAAGTAATATAGTATCCAGGATGGGATCCTGGAACAGAAAAAGAACATTAGGTAAAAACTAATGGAATATAAATAAAGTACTGACTCAGTATTAGTTCAGTAATTGTGACAAAGGCATCATACTAATGTGAGATGTTAGCAGTAAGGGAAACTGAGTGTGGGGTGTATAGGAACTCTGTATTCTCTTTGTAACTTTTATTTAAATTCAAACTGTTCTAAAAAATAAAGATTATTTTTAGCCCTAACTGATGAATCAGTGGGTTAGAAGCTGCCCTGTGAACCGAAAGATGTCTGGTTCAATTCCTGGTCAGGGTACATACCTGGGTTACAAGGTCAGGTTCCCAATTGGGGGTATAAAACAGGCAACCGTGATGTTTCTCTCCCTCTCTGTCTCCTTCCCATCCTCTCTCTCTAAAAAATAAAATAAAATAAACTCTTTAAAAAATAAAAAGATTATTTTTAAAATCATAAATAAATGTGAAAAATGTTATAACCATTTGTGGTAATTTCAACTCTAGAACTATATGTTAAAGAAATAACTACTATACCTTTATAATAGTATCTACAGCATAAACATGTGAAACTCAAATGAGGGTAGCCATATAAAATGGTGTGAATACTAAATAAATGTTGATTGCTGCTATTATTATTATTATTCAAAGCTAACTATTACTCAGAGATAATCCTCAAAGAATTGACAGTGTAGTAGAGAGATAAGTAAGAAGATGAGTACAATAAATTATGGTGATTGATGATAAGTGACTCTTTCCTACTATGTAACTTTGGAAAGTGAGTTACTCTCACTGCCTCAGCCTCTGGCACCCAATAAATATAGTGATAATGATGATATGAACCTCAACAACAATATTACTGACAAATTAAAATAGAAGAATAAGGGAGTGCAATGGAGTGCAGAAGTACAATGAAGGATCTCCTAACTTAGACTGGGATGTCAGTGGCTTACTAGAAAAGGTAATAGCTAAGATTGATGTCATGAATATGCATTAACTAACTCATGTTCATTCAACAGACATTCATTGAGTTTCTACTATGTCAGACACTACCCCATTGTTACTTGAAAATCAAATCACAAGTGATTTCTTCAGCACGAAGCTGCCTTCTATAACTTTTATTTTTTACTTTAAAATAATTTACACCAGTCATTTTTATAGCTGGGGCCAATGGGCATTCTTTCTGGGAAAATTTTTGTAAACTGGAAAGTGTTGTGTTGGCCAGAGTATATTGGAATTACATTGCATGTTTGGCAGTGACTAGAACTTATGTGATCATAAAATTCTCCCTGGTTATAAAGTCAAAGTAGAAAGTGAGGGAAATATTATTCCCTTCTGCCCAGCTGAGATCATTTTACTGAGAAACTAAATCAAATCTATAAGTAACAATGTCTATCTGGTAGAGCTAACTTAACTGATCAGCAAACTCCCAATGTTTAATTGCCAACAACATATTAGATTCAGCAACATTCCTTCTATTACTAGTAATATTTTGGTCCAGAACAGTACAAAAGATTTCCAAATAAAGGATGACATGAATTAATGTTGGGCATAAAATCCACAAAACTGTGAAATAATTTGACTCTCGGTAAATTTCCAGTGGTATGCATTTATGTACATATGTATGTATGATGTATGAATAAGTGAATGACTGAGGGTCAATAAGGATAAGACTGAGAGAGAGCAATATATTTCTAGAACATTTTACTAGCCCCTAGCTGGCAGGTTGCTTATTTTACTGAATTTCCCTAGGTCATTTTGTCTGCAACAGATCATAGATTTTAAGAGTAACTAGGAAGACAGCATATTGTGATGGAAAGCATACCAGACGGGGAATCAGGAGGCCTCCGCTCTGTTTTTATCTCCAGCCATCACATGGGTGGGCTTGGACAAGTCACTAGTGTCTTTATGGTTCTTCTTATCTAATAAATGAAGATGATTCATTCCTTATCTACTTCATGTAATTGTTATGTGGGTCAAATGAGACAATGAATTTTAAAGTATATTTAAAGCATGGCATTTTTGCCACTGAAATTGTTCACTACCAATACTTTAAAGAGGATAAATTCTTTACCGGAAATTGAACAGTTTTTAAGAAGGTATTATGATATATCTCTCATCACTAATCATTGAATTAAGTAACCATATATAATGTTCTAAAATTAACTGTGTATGTACAAAAATAAAATAACCATGGCTAACTATTTCTTTCCATGGGAAAAAATTATAGCACACTAGGTAATCTATAGTTTATTCTCATGTTGACAAAACTTGCTCCAACACCAAGATAATTTAAAAGGATTATAACAAATTTAGCCACCACAAATGTAGTTTAGATAACTTAGAATTTTTAATTGTGTTTATGGTTCCTAAGAGGGATAGTGAGTTATGTTTTCTGATCTTCAATTAGATATTGCATTAAAATTATACTGAGAAAGGAAAACACATATTTTATTTAGAATTTTTATCTGTCCCCTCATAACGAATTTTGTACTTTGCCCTCTTCTCCCTATGTCATGTTCTCTATTCAGTGATTTCACAGCAGGTGAGGGAAATAGACTGTTCCTCTAACAAGTGGGTTCGCAAGGGCACCCTGAGAGAGTTGCACAGCAGTTCTCAGCTTCTCAGAAGCAGCAGATGCAGGCAGATAACAGTCCTCAAAGGAGCTTTGATCTGCACCAGGCTTGAGGAGAAAAATGGAAGCAGCGCTCACATTTGGGAAGAAATAACTGGGAAAGAAAAAAGAGATGGACTTAAAGGATGATTTGTTCCTGGACAGTAATGAGTTATTTAAGAATGGGGATTGTGTCTTATTCATCTTTGTATGTGATGTCCTAAGAACAATGCCTGGAAATGAGTAGATGATCAATATAAATGACAAATGTTGGATGATGGACAGATGGATGAATGAATGGTTGGTTGGATGCATAAATGGATGGATGGATAAGTAGATATAATAGGCTTATCTAGAAAACATAGATGAAAACATGTGTCACAATCTCTCTCAGGCCAGTTAACATGGCAGGATTCAGGGAGGGGGTGAGTGTAGCCTCCGGCACCTACCTGCACACACACACACATCAGGCATCCTATCTCTAGTCCAATTACCAATTACCACTTTCCTGATAATCATTTGGCAAAAATAAATGAGCCAAGACACCATGAAGGTTGTTATTTATAATGCATATTATTATAATGTTATTTACTGAGCTTTACTAATATATTAGTGAAGAAATAGTAGATCATAGTATGTGATGAATATTGATAAAAATTTGTATTCACTGTAATTAAAATGCAAGAATTTTACTTAAATTTTTGTAGCATTACAGATGTAAATGAGCAGACATTTCCCCTGAGTAGGGAAGTGGGAGCTTAAAAGTAAAGTTGAATAAAAACAAAGTCAGAAAGAATACGTAGAGAAAAAATAAAACATTATGACTATAAAACACTAAAACCAGTCAATGACTTCTTGAAATGTATAAATTCTGAAATACCCTTTACATGCCCTGCCAGAGTATGGATGTTAAAGCATCTGTTCTCTTGATCTCACGCAGCAGAAATGGCACGTACCCTATAAAACTGCAGGTGAGTAGTAAGAAAAGAAGGAACTAATGCCACCATAACCACTATTTTGTATTTCAGTCTTAGTGCTTCCTACACCACAGACTTTAAATGATCATGTAATGAGAAGATATAAATGAAAGTAGCTTACATCAGAGGTGGCAAAACAAAATTTTCACTGCTTCCATAAAAGTAATGTAAATGAGTGACATCATTGTATCTTTTGATGAAAATGCTCGCCAATAAATGTAGAAGGAATGATAAGAGTAAGAAAGCCATGATTTTTCTCTCACCATAGCAATTGATTCAGCCAGAATTATCAATGGAAGCTAAAATTATTGGCTAAAGTTAACAAGGTACTAAATCTGAAACATCACTCCGCAGGTCACATTAATTACAAAGGGAAAAGGACGTTTCACAATGGAAATCTGGCAGATAGTATCCTAACCAAATGATCAAATTGACATGACCAACAACGGGACAAGCTGATGTCATGTGCCTCCTGCAGTGAGGCAAGCAAAGAGGCTTTCAGGGAAACTATTAGGTTGAGTCAAAAAAATGAAGTGCTGGTGAAAGTTTTAGGAGTCAGTTTCAGCAAAAGGTACTGACAGCAAGTATATCTGGGAGATTCTGTGTCCTCTCAGAAAAATGACATTTATATGAAAATAGTTCTCAGCTGCTTGAGGAGCTGTAACATAACAGATTTGCATGGGGTCCATAGCAAAGGTTTCTATGGGGGTCTACGGCCAATTCAGGCATCTCTGTTCTCACGAAGGACAGAGTCAGTGCCCTGCTTCAGATGCTCATCCTTCACATCTACCATCAAGAGCTCACTGATGATGTCCTTCGAGTGCCTTGAAAAAGACACTTTTAAACCAGTAAACATATCCTAGGTCAGAGCTTCTCAAACTTTAATGTGCACAGAAGCCCCAGAGGGTCTTGTTATATTACAGATTCCAATTCAGTATGTCTGGCATGGGGCCTAAGATTTTGTATTTCTGAAAAGTTCCTAGGTAATTCTGACATTATTGGTCTGCAGACTACACAATGAGTCCTACACATCCCACTTCTGCCTGCACGAAGTGATTACCAGTAAAAGTAAAACAGGCCTGATTTAACCAGGTTTTATCAATTGGCATTGATGCAAATCCTCTCGCTAAAAGATTTGCCTGCACATTTTCTTAACTAGCATTTTAACTGTAAAATTAAAACTGATTTTATGCTTATCATTAATGAATATGTACATAATTCTGTAACAGTTTGCTGTATGGCTGATCTTTTTTTCCAAATTAGATAGAGAATTTCATTTTGAAAATGATAGATGGTGGAAAACATTAATATTGTAACTCTCTTAAAGCCTTTCTGGACCACTGAGCATAGAGCAAAACACTGACTTGTTATATTAAAATATTAATTTTACCACGTACTTTTATCTTGAGCCAGAGTTTGCAAGGTGATAGCTCTTGAGCTCAGCTTAGTTTATTCATGTATTTTGTGTGATGCATGCAGTTGGAGTTTTGTTTTTTGTTTTGGGATATACTATTTTAAAATTAAGACTTCATCCATAAATATAGTTTTAATGTTTGAACCTCCTTTTGATCCCCTAACATGTCTAATTCTCTTTACTAAAGAAAAAAATTTAAGTACTAAAATATTTGATTCACTGCATAATTATTATGGTTATATTGTTAAGTTAATTGCTAACATTTAATGAAATCCAGAAGCAGAGTAACTTAAGAAAAAGAAGCAATACTATTCTTAAAAATCTATGAATTCAATGAAATACAAAATAATATTGATAACAATGGAATAGTATATTTAATGCAAATACTAAATATGTAAAAAAGATCTATACATTGAGTTTGATATCTTCAATTGACCAAACATGCTCCCATTTTAATAATTATTTAAGATAATTATGTATTACAATCTTCAATGATCTTATGGCAGATTGTCACGTTAATGCCACATGACTCATTTCTCCTGGTATGCATACCCTTGTGGCTCGCCTTTCAGATTGACTCTGGATTTGGCCATATGTCAGCCTTGGCCAATCAGACATCAGCCAACATGATACAAAGAGATGTTTGATAAGGGTTTGTATATTGGGGGTTTGGATCACCAAATAACGTAGGTTACTGAACTGCCACAAGTATCTGTATCCGCTAAGTCAGAATAATAACAATCATTAAAAGAATCTGCATCTTTGTATCTAGATATTTGGATACTTGGTAAAAAAAAATAGAAGATTAGCGACACTTAATGGAGCATTTGCATTCCAAGGCATCCCAGTATGCCTACCATATCCACACGCTCATGCTCTTAGACCTGGCCTTGCCACTCATCAGATTCTTAGACTGCTGCCATGATTCCATGAAGAAGCTCAGTTGGCATCCTTGGAGATGAAATACCTCCTGGAAAGAGAGATCCGTCATCTCGGCCTCTCAGCTGAACCCAGCCCCAAGCCTGTGGACTAATGAAATAGAGAGACGTGTGTGAAACCAGAGACCAGATGATTACTTCATACCTCCTTATTCTCCTTGTCACTTGTAGGTTAACTGAGTTACTTACATGGAACAACCAGTCAATTAGAGTATTCTTAACAAACTTATATGGAACAAACCTACATATTAAAATATTATTTTTTAAAGATATTCTTTATTTATTTCTAGACAGAAGGGAAGGGAGGGAGAAAGAGAGAGGAAGAAACAATGCATGGTTGCCTCTCATGCACCCCCAACTGGGAACCTGGCCCAAAACCCAGGCATGTGCCCTGACTGGGAATTGAACCAGTGACCCTTTGGTTGACAGGTGGGCACTCAATCCACTGAGCCACACCAGCCAGGGCAAATTATTATTTTTCTTAATATTCTTTTCTGATAAGTTTATTTGTTTCCAACCTTGAATTAAAAAAAAATCCTTGTTGATTTTACTTTGGCAATTTAATTATGATGTGTCTTGGTGTGGGCCTCTTAGAGTTCATCTGGTTTGGGACTCTCTGTGCTTCCTGGACCTGGACATCTATTTTCTTCACCAGGTTGGGGAAGTTCAGCCATTATTTCTTTAAGTAGGTTTTCTATCTCTTTCTCTCTCTCATCCTTCTGGAAACTCGATGATTCAAATGCTGTTACTCTTGATATTGTCCCAGAGGTCCCTTAAACTATCCTCCTTTTTTATTACTTTTTTTGTTTGTTTTAATTGGGTGTCTTCTGCTACCTTGTCTTCCAAATCACTGATTGAATCATCTGTTTTATCTAATCTGATGTTGATTCCATCTAATATATTCTTCATTTCTGACTGGTTCTTTTCTATGTTTCCTATCTCTTTTTTGAAGTTCTCACTGAGGTCATTGAGCATCCTTATAACCAGTGTTTTGAACTCTTTATCTTATAGATTTTTTCTCTCTGTTTCATTTAGTTGTTTTTCTGAGGTTTTGTTCTGGTATTTTGTTTGTAACATATATTTCTGTCTGCTCACTTTGATGGTCTCTCTTTGTTTGTTTCTATGAATTAGGCAAAACAGCATCCTTCCCCAGTCTTAAAGGAGTGACCTTGTGTAGCAGCTGCCCCTTTGTGGACTGTGTGTGCCAGGTATCTTTGGCAGGTCAGCCGGAGTGTGTGTAAGTCACAGGGAGTCCAGAGATGGGGGAAGCCAAGGCTTACCAGGGCTGTACCTGGAGTGGGCTTAAGCCTTGGGTAGTCCCAGGGGCAAGCCACAAAGGGACCTGGAGCTAGAGAGGGTGTCAGCTGTAGAAATTCCCAGAAGTAAGCTGCTGGGGCTGAGCTGAAGTAGGTTTGGTCTACAGGCAATCCTCTGTAATGTTGCTAATGAATTAGAAAACACTACTAGATTTCATATTCTAAAATAATGTACATAATGATACGTATTAAAAGTTTTTGAATGGCCAGAATGTATGGAGAGAATGATTAAATAAATAATGGTAAAGCAAAAATGTACTTTAGTACATCCAATATTTTTTAAAAAGGAAATTAAAAAACTCGTGAGTTACCATAAAAGCATTCTTTAAGTTGCAGGGTATTTTAATATTTTAAAAACTCAGCCCTGGCTGGTGTGGCTCTGAGGATTTAGAGCCAGCCTGTGAACTGAAAGGTAGCCAGTTCAATTCCCAGTCAGGGCACATGCATGGGTGCAGGACCAGCTCCCAAGTTGAGGGCACAATGAGAGAAGCAACCCACATTGATATTCCTCTCCCTCTCTTTCGCCTTCCCTTCCCCTCTGTCTAAAAATAAATAAATAAAATTTTTTAAAAATAAATAAAAGGTAAAAACTCAGAGCAGTGAAAGCCAAAACTTAAAAAGAGATACACAAATGATTATATATGTTTCTGTTTTTAACTTAAAAATAATTTATTTCAGATTTTCAAGTCTTCTGGCCAAAATTGATACATAGGTAGATATGCTTTGCTTCCTCATACAATGAAAAGAAGGATAACAACCAATTTAAAAACAAAAACAACCCAGAACTGCCAGGAAATTGAACTGTATAGAGGTCCAATAACTAAGGAGTTAAAGAAGAAACATTCATCCAGAATGGTAGGAGGGGCAGATATGGGCAGCCAGGGCACCGAGGATGCACACAAGGTAGCGGATAGCAGATCGGGTAAGTGAGGCAGCAGCTTGCAGACCAGGTAGTCCCACATTCTCATGCAGATAAACAAGGAGGACAAACTGGGGAGCAAGACAGACCATGACACCCAGGGTTCTGGCAATGGGAAAAAAAGCTTCAAAACCTCTGGCTGTAAAAACTGTGGGGGTTGCAGTGGTGGGAGAAACTGCCAGTCTCACAGGAGAGTCCATTGGAGGGATCATAGAGTCCTAGAATATACACAAAACCACCCACGGGAATCAGCACCAGAAAGGCACAATTTGCTTGTGGATAGCGGGGGAAGTGATTGAAAGCTACTGAGAGCCAAGCAAGCAGCATTGTTCCCTCTCTGACCTCTCTACCACCACATACAGTGACATAACCCAGCCAAGTGGGTCACCCTGCCCTGCTGATACCTAAGACTCTGCCCCTTACGATGTAACAGGTGCACTGAGACAAAGTAATATGGCCCAAATGAAAGCACAGATCAAAACTCCAGAAAAAGAACTGAGTGACAAGGAGATATCCAATGTATCAGATGCAGAATTCAAAACATGTGTAATCAGGGTGCTCACAAAAATGATTGTATATGGTTGCAAAATAGAGGAAGAAGTGAAGGCTATGAAAAATGAAATAAAGAAAAATATTCAGGGAACCAACAGTGAAGGGAAGGAAACCAGGACTGAAATCAATGATTTAAAACAGAAGGAAGAAATAAACATTCAGCTGGAACAGAATGAAGAAACAGGAATTTAAAAAACTGAGGAGAAGCTTAGAAACCTTCTGGGACAACTTTAAACATTCTAACATCCAAATAATAGGGGTGCCAGAAGGAGAAGAGGAAGAGCAAGAAATTGAAAACCTATTTGAAAAAATAGTGAAAGATAACTTCCCCAATCTGGTGAAGGAAGTAGACATACAAGTCCAGAAAGCTCAGAGCCCCAAAGAAGTTGGACCCAGAGAGGAACACACCAATGCACATCATCATTAAGTTACCCAAGATTAAAGATAAAGATAAAATCCTAAAAGCAGCAAGAAGTAAGGAGACAGTTACATACAAAGGAGTTCCCATAAGGCTATCAGCTGATTTCTTAAAGGAAACCTTATGGGCAAGAAGAGGCTGGAAAGAAGTATTCCAAGTCATGAAAGGCAAGGACCTACATCCAAGATTACTCTATCCAGCAAAGGTATCATTTAGAATGGAAGGGCAGATAAAGTGCTTCCCAAATAAGGTAAAGTTAAAGGAGTTCATCATCACCAAGCCCTTATTATATGAAATGTTAAAGGGACTTACCTAAGAAAAAGAAGGTTAAAACTATGAACAGTAAAATGACAACAAACTCACAACTATCAACAACTGAACCTAAAAAAAAAAATTAAGCAAACAACTAGAACAGGAACAAAATTGCAGAAATGGAGATCACATGGAGGGTTATCAGCGGGGAGGAGGAGGGGAGAGAATGGGGGAAAAGGTACAGGGAATAAGAAGTATAAAATAGAGTTCAAGGTAAGTACAAAATAGACAGGGGGAGGTAAAGAACAGCATGGGAAATGTAGAAGCCAAAAAACTATGCATGACCCATGGACATGAACTAAGGATGGGAGAATGCTGGAGGGAAGAGGGCACATGGAAGAGGGGAATAAAGGGGAGAAAAAACGGGACAACTGTAATAGCATAATCAATAGCATAATATTACACTCCTGGCTTCAAACTACACTACAGAACTGCAATAATCAAAACACTATGGTATTGGCAGACAGAAAAACAGACACACAGGCCAATGGAACAGAATTAAGAGCCCAGAAATAAATCCACATGTATGTGGGCAACTAATTTTTGACAAAGGAGCCAAAATATTACATGGAGAAAGGAAAATGTCCTTAATAAACAGTGTTGAGAAAATTAGAAAGCCACAGGCAAAAGAATGAAACTAAACTGCTACCTGACACCATACACAGCATTAACTCAAAATGGATTAAAAACCTGAAATTAAGACCTGAAACAATAAAATGCATAGAAAAAAACATAGGCACTAAACTTACAGACCTTGGTCTCAGAAGGGATTTTGTGAACTTGACCCCAATGGCAAGGGAAAGAAAAGCAAAAATAAATGAATGGGAACACATCACGTTAAAAATCTTCTGCAGAGCAAAAGAAACCATCAACAGAACAAAACGGCAAACAACCAAATGGATATTTGCAAAGAATACCCCAATAAGGGGCTAATATCCAAAATGTATAAAGAACTCATACAACTCAACAACAAGAAAGCACAAACAACCTGATTAAAAAATGGACAGAGCAACTGAATACACACTTTTCCACAGAAGACATACAGATGGCCAACAGATATATGAAAAGATGCTCAACATCACTAGTGTATAGGGAAATGCAAATAAAAACCACAATAAGATGCTGCCTTGCACCTGTTAGAATGGCTATTATCAATAAGGCAAGAAATAACAAGTGCTGGATATGATATGGAGAGAAGGAAACCCTCACATGGTGCTGGTGGGAATGTAAATTGGTGCAGCCATGATGGGAAACAGTATGCAGGTGCTTCAAAAATTAAGAATAGAACTACCAAATTAGCTAGCAATCCCTCTTCTGGTTATCCGCCTGAAATATTTGAAAATGTTTATTCATAAAGACATATACACCCTTATGTTTATTGCAGCATTATTCACAATAGCAAAAACATGAAAACAATTTAAGTGTCCTTTGACAAATGATTGGGTAAAGACTGAACATCTATGCAATGGAATAAAATTCAGCCATAAAAAGATGAAATACTGTCATTTGTGACAACATAGGTGGATCTTGAGTATCATGTTAAGTGAAATAAGTCAGACAGAGAAGGACAAGAACCATATGATTTCACTCATGTGAGATATAAAACAAAAAACAACAGACAAAACCTCATAGAGACGATTATCAAAATAATGTTACCAGTGAGGAAGAAGGGTAGAGGAAGGACAAATAGAGAAAAGAGGCTCAAACACATGGTGATGGAGGGAGACTAGACTTTGGGTTGTGGGGTGGTGAGCACACAATGGATTATACAGATATTGTATGATAGACTTGCATACTTAAATTTTATATAATTATAATTCATATAAATACAGTTATATTATTAGTCAATGTTACCCAATAAATGTAATTTAAAACAAAATATAGAACTATTGGAGGTTAAAATATTAGAGAAATAAATTGATTTTGCCCTAAATCAGTTTGGTAGTGACTTAGATAAGATAAAAATGATTTTTAAGTACAAGTCCAATATATTCTTTCCATTTTACCTCCCCATTGCCTTATTTTATCATGTTCCTGAATATTTTAGAGGTGGTTTTCCCAGTCGGTTTTTGGTTTCAGTCTTAGTTAGCAGAAGTAAAGTATGATTGCTACCTAGTGCCGTGACAACATACCCCACTGATTCATTCATTCAATAAATATTCACTTAGTAGCTTTTGTTATAGTAAACCCTGTTTTAGGGTCTATGGGTCAGCAGTGAACACATTGGTTATAATTCTCATTCTTGTGGAGGATTTTAGTGGAGAATATGAAAAACTATAAAAGTAAAGTCTGTACTATTTAAGATTTTGAAAAATGTTGTGGAGAAAAATGAAGCAAGGCAGGCAAACAGGAAGTGCAGAAGTTGGAGCGAGGGTGGAGTACCCAGTGATTCAATATTTTTTACATTTTTTACAATAATATTTTATTGTATTTTTCCATTACCATATGTCCTCCTTATACCCTCCTTCCCCCACAATCACCACACTGTTGTCCATGTCCATGAATCCCTTTTCTTTTTTGCTCCATCCCTCCATCCCCTAACCTCCCCCCATCCCAGAGCTGTCAGCCTGCTCTCTGTCTACGAGTCTGCCTCTATTTTGCTTATTAGTTCAGTTTGTTTATTAGATTCCATATATGAGTGAAATCATGTGGTATTTGTCTTTCTCTCACTGGCTTATTTCACTTAGCATAATGTTCTCCAGGTCCCTACATGCTGCTACAAAAGGTAAAGTTTTCTTTTTTATGGCCAGGTAGTATTCCATTGTGTATATGTCCCATTGTTGTTTTATCCACTGATTTCCTGAGCGACACTTGGGCTGCTTCCATATTTTGGAGATCGTAAATAATACTGCAATGAACATAAGGGTTCTTACGTCCTTTTGAATTAGTGTTTTGGGTTTCTTTGGATAAATTCCCAGTAGTAGAATTGCTGGGTCATAAGGCAATTCCACTTTTAGTTTTTAAAATGTGATTGTCAGAAAAAGCTTTACCAAGTAAGTGACCTCTGAAGAAAGAGTTGGAGGAAATGAGGGCCATAAATGCAAAGACCTTGATTAGCTCTGATTTCTCCTCAACCTAAAATCATGTGCTTCTGTTCCATTGGTGACTAACACAAGACCTGGAAACTGAATGAGCAGTTATTTATTAAGAGGTTGTAAATTTTCTATATTTAGAGCATTTTGTCTTACCACTGTAATAAACTTTTACTTGTAGGTCATGTTTTATCATATATATTTTTTAAGCAAAGACATAAAAGCAATACAATGCTTTTCCCTCTGGAGTCGTTTCTATATATGTGTGTGTATGGTAAGGAAGGTAAATGTCTGTGTGTTAGAGAGAGCTTGGGGGTTTGTGAGGAAGGTTGGCTCAGAGTCATTACTAATTACATACGCATCTGTTAAAAGGTATCTCCCTCTCTTCCATTTTTGCTTTTTTTCAAGTTTAATATTGATATTGAAGTCAATATTTCAACAAGCATAACGTAAAGGAAAATATACACCAGTGAATATCCTCATGCTGAACACTTCCATAAGTCAACACTGAGACTAGTGGGATCCTGGTTTCACAGTCCCTCATCTAGTATAGCCCTCAAAGCCTGGGTCTGACTCTGTCCCTTTCCATTCTAATGTGCTCCTGGAAAGCCTGGCTAGGTGGAGGGCTGCTCTATCAAGTACATCCCTCATACCAGGTAAGAGCAGCCCCTCCTCTGAGCCTCAATTTTCATAAACATACTAACAAATACATTTATTAACAAACACATTGAATTTCTGTTAACTTCTCTGGTGCTTAGCACTGCAGAGCATGATCTATAAGCCTAAACACCCACTTTTGTTCCTAACCCCATTCTGGTCCCAACAAGAACCTAAGAGCTTCTCCAAACCTCTTGTCCTACGTCCTTTGAAACAAAAGGCACCTGCACCCATGAAGGTATGTGGGTTGTGCCACTGCCTGCACTGGAGGTAGATATTGCTTCAGAGGATGAGAGTGGTAGAAGTGCTTAGGTAAGAGAAAGACAAATTAACTAACCTGTTAGGTTCTTCCTCTTAATGTCATTCCCAGTATTATGGAGCATCCACTTTCTTGCTTCTCTTTGTGTTCCAACTTGTGTTCCTGGAGGACCTCGCCAATTAGTGTGGTACTTGTAACAGTCCACATAACAACCAAGGAATACTCACTGTCTAGTATGGTAGCTTTAGCTGCATGTAGCTATTGAGCATATGAAATGTAGCTACTCCAACTGCAAAGTGCTGTAAGTGTAACTACGCACCAAATTTGGAAGACTTAGCATGAAAAAAAGGAATGTAAGAGACCTCATTAATTACGGTTATATTGATTACATGTTGGAATAATATTTTAATTTGTTGGATTAAAAAATACATTATTAACATTATTTTAACAAACTTAAAGTGTTTTTTATTTTTTAATGTAGAACTTTTAATATAAAAAATTAAAAGTTATAAGTATGTGGCTTGCACTATTTCTATTAGCAATACTGACCTAGACATAATATGTATAAAGTGTGATACTTATTCACTGTATTAGCACAATTCAGTGCTAAAGCTGTAGTTTTATTTTTATGAAAATGTCTAAGAATATTTCATTGTATTTAAAAATGAATTTAAAGATTCAATTTTATTTAAATAATTTCAATTAAAATTTTCATATGCACTAATTTAGAATTTGTATTTTTACTTAATTTTAATATGTAGTTTTGAATATTTTAGAAGAAATAACTTTTTGTAAAGTTATGTGTAAAATAACTAATTTTTATATTTATCTTAATTTTTGATAAAGATATATTCAAATATTTGCTCTTTGAATACAGTTACGATTAATTTTTAGTTCCTTAGCCCTTTACTGTCAGTAGATCACAGAGTATATAAAAATCTTAGTTAGAACAATGTAATAAATGATCTTTTTCTAATAAAAGAAAAATCAATGCATGAAATGAAACAATTTACAAGTAATATAAATTATATACTTTATGTTATTACTCTTCCAAACATTGCTGGCCCATCAGCAGAAATGCCTAAAATGTAGAGTAGTCATTAAATTCAAATGCCTTTTATATTTACCAACTCACAGTAACAAACAGCCTTAGTTTTAAGCATGTATTTCAACTTTGTTATTATGGACATACTGTTGCTGCAGTAGGAGGAGAGGACATATTTCATTTTACAGCTTGTTAGCCTGACCTGCAACCTTTAAATATTTAGGCATAAGGTATGTAGGCCTCTATTTATACTCCTGCCCTGGAGCTAACAAATGTTAGGGGTGGACCTTTTCTGTCCACAAAGGGACCCAGAATAACCAGAAAGTTCTGAGTGAAGCAGGGTATTCTCTGTGGAACTGTGTCACATGTAGAGCTTTCGTGACTACTGGGCTCCTTCAGAGCTGACAATATTTACATGTCCCTCTCAAGGTCTGGGTAACTCTATAGGGTCTCTAGCCTAATGTATCTGCACGTTTACTCGAGCCTAAATGGAAAGGGATGAATCTGGGAATTGAGTTGGAAACAGAATGAATCTGACAAAGTCCTTGCATATATGCCTTTCTAAATCTGCCCTTTTCAGAGTGAGCTAAATAACCCGGTTGAAAATTGCTGAGACAGGTTTAAGCAAACTCAAAGCTTCTGCAATATATGCAATATAACAGCTGTGGTGCCAGATCTTGGTAGAAACTGGGTCAAAGGGTGGAGTAGGTAGAAGTGATGACTTCAAATGGTACACCCAGCCATCTGCCAGCTAAACTACTATTGAGGACTAAAGCTCTTGGAGAGTTCACAGGAAAGTTGTGAGCTAAATTGCTTATTAAGTTTGATTCACATATCATTTTAACAATACATGAAAAAGGAACAAAAACAAAAGATATCAATCCAATATGGATAAGTACTATAAATTGTACCTATCCCTGGACAAGTTTTACTCAACTCTGGAAATTAATGGATATTTTTGGTGACAGAATAAATGATCATTCTGTCAGAAATAAAAATGATCTCAGAAACAAAAGTCCAGAGTTCTGGTTTTAGTGTTGCTATTTTCCAGATATGTAACACAGGGCAAGTCACTAAAGTGTTCTCAAGTTCAATCTCCTACCTGCAAAATGATGAAAAAAATTGTGCTGCCTATCTCATAAACTAATATGAGGATCAAATGAGACCATTTAAGTGAAAGCACTTTTAAAATTGTAAAGCTACTGACAAATACAACACTTCACCATTTTTTGTTTTACCGTTCTTATTACTCAGGAAGTTAGAGCTGGTTGCTATTATTATTATTAACATATTGATATGGGCTTACTTGATGTGATTACATAGTAAAATATACAGGAGTAGTCAAAAGTAGGTTTATAATTGTAATAAAAATAAATAATACAATGATTAATAAACAATAATAGAATAAACTCTTTCATGTACTCACAACTGTAAACCTACTTTTACCCACCCCTGTATTTCTTTCCCAAATGACTACAATTCAGATTTCTAAATAACCAACTATTAAATAGTAAAGTACTATTCCAGAGAAAATTTTAATCAAATTAATTTCTGTCTAGATTAATTTTTTAATCTAATTAACTAATTGAGTGCTATATCTCTCCCTTGAATTCCTATTTCTCTTTTCCTCTCCTTCCATTTTTAAAAATCTGATGACTTATTTTCTGTTTGATACCTATAATATCAAACTAAACATTGCCATTTTACCAATGTTCGCTTTTCTTCCATCTGTCTCTCCTTCCTGCACTCATCTACAGAGTTAATAAAGATGGAGCCTCTTAGTTTTTTTTATGTTGTTTTTACAGGAAAGCTCTCCTTCATCCCTGAGGCATCTCTGGGTTCCATTCCGACAGGACCAGTCTGGCTGCTGGACACTCCTGTGCAACCTTGCTCTATCAGGTAAAGCAGGGAGTGAGCCTCTGACAGGTGCTGCAGTCACTATCCTGGGTGTCCATGGTGCAAGCAGAACCCTAATCAGACCTGTATGCACACATGGTTGTGCAAGAGGCTGTGGGTGGGTGACTCTATCCCCAGAGAGACACCTCACCACGTCTGTGTGCTGTGAGTGAAAACCTTAAGAAGCTTGCTCCTATCACTAAAAGATGCATATTCAATAACGTAAGAATGTGAAAGAATACCGACCCCACGCTATCCATCTCAGCTGCGAATGTTTGTCAAAACACTCGAAATACACAGAAACCAGCATGATTCTGTGGGAGTATAGAGAAACATGGTTACTCTCTCTAGTGGGGAGCGTGCCGTGTCCCTTCCCAAGCAGATTTTTATTGAAAAAGCAGACTCGGTTTGTGGATTCACAGTCTGTCAGAAAGGATCAAAGGAAACAGGTAACTTACAAAGATGCTAACAGAACTCCTACAGTGATTCTGGGCAGAGATTGGAGTTTTGTCATATGAAAGGACTACATGGTTCAAAGGGCTCGTTTTGGTTTCCTGTCTGTGCCTTTAAATTCTAAGTCAATAACATCCTACAGCAAACATATCTCACAGGATCTTGCATATTCTATGTCCCAGGCCTGATTACCCAGGGGGTCTGCCATCTCCGGTCTGAGCTGCCCCTTTGGCAGGCTTCGGTCTGGCGGTAGACAAAGGCATTCAGGAGACTTGGATTTCTCACATCTAAGTACAAATACTCAGGCTTAGAGGGGGCAGGGGTTGATGTCGATCACCCCTTCCTTTCCACAGCCCCTTCATTTCCACAGCCCCTTCATTTCCACAGCTCCATGAGTCTCATGGGCCCACAGGCCTTTTCATGATCAATGCCTGTCTTAGGTCCATTCTCTATCCTAGAGAATTGTTACCCGTCATTGGCTAACTGATCAAGCATTAGAGGCCAGGCACAGAACAGGTAGTGTTCATGCCAGGGGAATAAGTTTTTGTCTCCTTAATGGCTCCCGGTCCGGAGGTCCCTCACTCAGCCTAAGTCACGGGAGGTCACAGCTTCCTGAGATCAGGCAGGGTGGTCCCCAACATAAGAAGGAAATTTTCAGACCCAAAATATCATAATAAAATGTTTTAATTTTTTCTTAACTAACTGAAGAAAGGTCCTGAGCTACTTCACATATTCACATAACAAGCTAATTCAGGCCCTTCATGGGAGATGCAAGTAAAAGATAGTTTTAGTTAGGATAAGATAATACTTAGCTGGCAGAGGAGAGATATGAGCATGAAGGTGATTTTTCCAGGGTGAGACTTATTCATTGCCAGTTCGTGAATTTTTTGGAATATTTTGAGAAGGATAAGCTTTTTTTTTTCCTTTTATTTTATTTTAATGATTGTTTAAGTACATTTTTCTCCCCTTTACTCCCAATCAAGCCCACCCATCCCCCTCCCATTTTCCCTCCCATTACCACCCTCCCCCTAATTTTTATCCATGTGTCTTTTAACTTTGTTCCTGCAAACCCTTCCCCTTTTCCCCTGAAATTCCCTCTTCTCTCTCCTCTGGCCACTTCCTGCCTGTCCCCTAATGCAGTGTCTTTGACTATATTTTGCTTGTTTCTTTGTTTTGTTGTTTAGGTTCCTGTTAAAGGTGAAATCATGTGGTATTTATCTTTCACTGCCTG
>PVIA01006141.1:0-75240 GCA_004024845.1 Tonatia bakeri
CGCGGGAAACCGAGGGTTCCTTTTCCAGGATCGAGGAGTCCTGCCTCATCACCGCTTCCTCCCCTTGATTCCCGCATAATTTTTCGTGACCTTGGACGCACTTGAGTAAGGTTCTGGCAACACATCTTCCCGCTTCTGGATGAATCTCTCAGCCAGAGTAGTATTACACCCCTGTTTGTAGATGTGGTGACCTTTTGCCGTAAAGGAAAAGCCTTGTTTGCCAACATAATCCAGAGCAAAATATTAAAAAATTAATGCACCTTAATTTAATGCATCATTAAATGATACGAAATCTCTTTATGTGCTCTTTAAGACGCGAAAGGAGGATTGCCAGTACAGAAAGCAAAAGACAACAATAATGCAGCCAGCCAGATGACACGTTCTATTATGTTCAAATTAACCTACCTTAAAACTCTAAATTGGAGAGCAGCTACCTAGAAAAAAAAGTCCCTTCATTATCATCATTTCCAACTGGATTAAAATCAGTAAAGTTCCTGGCATTAGCAGATGAGTTCCTTTGTTTACCTAGCTAAGAAAAGAATGAGACTGTGCAGAGCCTAGTCAGAGGTCATAGAAAATTACATTGCATTTGTGGTCTCATTCTGTTGCTGCCTGCTTGTATTGTATAACAACACTTTCGTGCAGGCTGTCATATGAACTGGGGTCTGCTCCAGTTTCGCCTGAGTAGGCCTCATCACTGCTTTGTCTCACAATGCATTTTTGTTCAACTCTAGTTTTGTTTTGTTTTTTACATAAAAGAATGCTTCTTGTGAGTTCAATAAAATTCACTGCAGAATAAAAAATAAAATAAAATAAAAATTAGAAAAAACACAAAAGTAGGTGAGGCAGAGTGTTTTCCAAATGTGACTTTATACATGTTTTACATAAGAACAAAGGAATGGAGCTATTAAGTGTTTCACAATTTGGAAAGGAGGAGGGGAAATTAACCATCACTTATTATATCTGAATTCATTCGTATGGCTGAATTAAAAATTAATATTAATTTATCACAGGCTTTTATATGTACAGATACTAACCAGTTAAAATATATAGTGGTATTATATACCATGTGCAGAAAAGTAATTAAAAGGAAATAGTGCCTAGGAATAAGTTTTTAAGTTGTAAAAGCCACATCAAATGTTTAATTCTTTTACATGCTAAAATAAAGGATGCAAAACAATACTCAAATAGATTGTACGATATGCCCCTGTCTTGGATTGGATGACTCAACATCATAAAGATGTTAGTTTCTCTCAGGCAAATTACATTCCCAACACACAAATTAGTTATGTCATGAGTCAAAATTGTGTTTAATTCAACTATGTGCACTAATTTTCCCCAACATATCCTACCAAAACAGCAAAAGAATTTTGTTTTGATTAGACAAGCTTATTTTAATGTTCACATGGAAGAATAAACCATCAAAAATAGTATGAATATGTTTAAACCCCAACTCTGGAGTTTACCTATCTTTCTCTAAGCTTCCAAAGAAGTAGCCAGGGTCTAGCGGGTAATCAGCCATGTGGGCCAATTGCTAGGTTCTTAACACTGCACAATAATCTGGCTAGATGTCTCTGGTGTTTTCATTTCCTAAACAAGTTTTCGGAACGGAATTTAACCAACTGTATATACTGTTGATTCTTCACATTTACTCTTGGAGATCTATGAGGCCATCTCTATCAACTACTGTTGGATATGGATGATATTCTAGGGTGTGTAGGGCAATATTATGAAACAATTACACCACATGTCACAGTGACTGTGTGGTTCACCTACCACAGTTGAGAGCAGTTAAGTTCAATATTAAAGGTATGCATTACTAAGTGAGCTTCATATCCACGTTTGAGTAGCTGTAAAATTCACTTAGCAGAAGGCCTCCTGAAAAAGAGCAGGCTTCTGCTCTCAAATTATATGAAAGTTTGTACCCTTTCCAGACAATATCTGAAGCCGGTTGTCTTTCACCCTACAGAAACAAAATAAATCATTGCTCTGCACATGGGGGTGGACCCATGAAATCAGGGAAGCAGTCAGAGAAGAGTCTTGAAACTGGGAAGGGTGTGTGGGGGAAGTGGATTTCCACAGAGAAAGGAAGGAAATGATTGGATATGGAAATCCCGCAAAGGGTGGTTGAGAGTTGTTTTAATTAATTACTGGGACAAATTCTGGGAGTCTGCTATGAGTAACCTTGTTGTCGGTTTCCCTTGTCTTTCCCCCATCTGTTGCCACTTTACCCGACTTGCCAAAATTCTAAGTACAAACGTTAGGTCCTTCACATTGTGTTCAGGCCAGGCCAGTACTACCTGGTCCCAGAGCTCACATGATTCCCCTGCATTCCAGCTGTGATGTCTTTCCATGCCTCCATCTAATAGGAAAAAATTTACCGGTAGGGGTGGGAGGAAGAAAGCAAGGAAGATTCTGTGGAGGAGAGTGCAATTGAACTAGGCCTGTATAAATTTGGTCAGCAAGATTTCCAAAGTCAGAAATCATATCGAGGCTATGGTGTATGCAAAGACCTGAATAGTAGAGGTGAAAATTGAAGAACGGATATAGACACACAAGTGATAGCACTATGAGCAAAGATGAGGTTTTCGGTGGGACCTTGCGTTGTTGACAAAGTTTCCACTCAGACCTGGAGAGAGTGGACAGTCTCTCTGTCAATCATTGCATGCCCTCCAATGACGATGTGGGAAGGCGGGGCCATAGGAGGCAGTCAAAGAAGCGCTACCACGCGACCAAGCTCATTAAAATCTGGATTGGACAGTGCGGCTTCGGTGGACGGTTCTCCTAGTGCTGAGGGAACATGGTGGCTCCCTGTTCTGTGATCTCAAAGTGTAAGTTTAATTTACTTTATTTCGAAATTAGCTGTCTGTAATGTGATTTTGAGAGACTTGGGTAGATGGTGTATACTGAATATAATTTAACAGACATGTCCCATGTACTCCTGGATTGATGACTGGGAACGTCCCTTAGCCACGTGCCTAGCGTTGTGCTTTGTGTAACAACACGAAGGGCCTTTTGGACCATTTCAGTTATTTAAATGTGGGTTTTGAACACCACTATTCATGGTCTTAAATGTTTTGTGGTGTTTGCTGCTTAAAATGGGGAAATGGCTAGTGCTTTTGGCACAGTCAGTGTGAGTCCAGGACAGCTTAGTGGCGGTTGGCGGCCAGCAAGCTGATTTTACCTTTTATTGTACAATGTCGTTGGGTGGATATTGTTGCCGAATATGTGTTTAAATCTTTGTCTTGGCCATTTTCTTGAGATTTCTTTTCAGGGACAGGATTTCTCTCATTTTTGACCTGAAAAGAGAAAGTATGGGCTTGAGGAGTAGGAATGCGCTTCTCACAACCATTGACCATAGCTGCCTTTGCGTGTAGTTTTGTTGTTGTTGATGATGTTAGTAATGTTTCATTTAACAACACGACTGTATGTTTACTATCATTTGTTGGGTTAAATTTTGGAATCGGCCTTTTTCATTTGTTGCCTTAGCAAGGAAAAAAGAATCCTGATACTTCCAATGTCAAAATGACTAAACAGGCCCTGCTCACTGAGGGTCCTTCATTGACCACTGGAGTCACCTTCAGTCACTATTGACCGTGGTTTTGCACTTGTGTGTAATGTGCTTGTGTATTTAATATCATTGTATCCAACAAAGAGTGCTCCAGTCGCATTTCTTGCGTTTTCCACAAAAACATGTTTTGTTATTTGCATATTTCCAATAAGAAAATTGGTTGACAAGAACTTTCACTTTAAATCCCAGAAGGGAATCATGACTCCAAGGGATCCAATTCTCATTTTATTTTTATAAGATAATGGTGTGATGTTCCCCCCTCCCCCATTACACTGCAGTCATCTGAATTTGTTTAATTTTTATTTTGGCTGTGTTTCATAAATATGCTTAATGTGAAAGTATTTTCAATGTACACTTTCAGAAATGAGTTGTCCGGCTGGGCACTTGAAAGTTTGATGAACTCTGAAGGCCCCCGAGCTGCTCTTGTAGGCCATGACTGGACCTTGTTTGGGATTTAATTCATATGTTCACCCTCATGGATTCAATTAAATTTTGGTCTTGGAGCTACTTGTACATTTCCTTTAAATGGTTTGGTGTAAATCTTTTCATTTACAGAGGAGCAATTTACATTAGATTGAGCGCCTTAAAGTTTATAAAGTAATTGAGTGTTTGACATAATTTATTTTGTTAAATTCCTCCTTATTCCTTATTCATAAATTTTCATAAAAATAATGACTTGTGGTACTCTGGCTTTACAGTGCAGAACTGTCAGTTGGCTGAGTCCTTGGCATTTAATGACAGGGAATGCTGTTAACCATATGTTGTCCTCGCCGTTAACACAATCTGAGATTTTGTTTGACAGGAAAAACTGTGTTTGATATCATTTAATTCTATTAAATGTCGGTCCTGGCCCTTTTCGTAAGCTTCATATTAAAAATTCTCATGTTAGCTTCAATTTAAAAATGAGGAAATGATTTCTCTAAATGTCATTTTTTTCTTCTTGCTTTGACAGTTACTGGCATGGAGTGCCCTGATAACCTAACCTTTCAATTTGTTTTACTGTTAAATTTTTTTATTTGTCAAAAAATTCATTTTCGTGTCTCTTATTTCACAAATCTACTAAAAAATGAAGTGTTTTGTTTTCATTGTAAAAAATACACATATTGACCACCTGGATGAGCATTTGTTGTTTTATGTCAGTGAATTCCCACAAGTACCAGTCACTGGCCACCAATGGACTTTGTTTGGGTTCTTTTGGAATTTCATGTTTGCAAATAATTGCATGTTGAATATCATGTTATTCAATTCAGTTGTACCCTTATTCTTTTCATGAAGTTCCTTTGTAAATCATGGACCATTTTCAATTTATGTGTAAGGAAATTTACCCACAGAGTGAGTGTCTCGGTTCTCTAACAGTGAATGGCTCAACATGCATACTTTTGAATATTTTTCTCTCTCTTTTTTAAAAGATTTTATTTATTTATTTTTAGAGAGGTAAGGGAGGGAGAGAGAGAAACATCAATGTGCGGTTGCTGGGGGCTGTGGCCTGCAACCCAGGCATGTGCCCTTATTGGGAATCGAACCTGCGATGCTTTGGTTCACAGCCTGCGCTCAATCCACTGAGCTACACCAGCCAGGACGCTTTTGAATATTTTTGATTAAAGATGTTATTTATTCATTTTTAGGGAGAGGGGAAGGGAGGGAGAAAGAGAGGGAAAGAAAGACCAATGTTTGAGGGAAGCATCAATTGATCAATCTATTGATAGGGTTGCCTCCGGAGGCCCCCAACCTGGGACCTGGCCTGCAACCAAGGCATGTGCCCTGACTGGGAGTTGAACCTGTGACCTTTCTGTCTGCTGGACGATGCCCAACCGACTGAACCACACCAGTCGGGGGTTGAATATTATTTTATAACCATAATTGTGCATTTAATATATTATCATTTCTTTTAATTTTGGCCTAGGTTCTCCTACCCAGGTGTTCTCCTATAGAAAAAATATATATATTTGTGTAGTTTTTAATCACAAAAAAGGAGGACATGCCCATTTATGTCCTGGCCAGTCTGGCCCAGGATTCCTATCCTCCTTGTTTGAGGTCCTGGCCCATACTGGGCATGCTTCCCCCTGCTTATTACAGAGGTTGTTTCCAGTCCTCTTTGGCCACAAGTACTGACTAGAAATTAATGCCTCAAGTGCTAGGCTTAAGAAACAGGCAGTGCTTGCCACTGGCTTAAGAAACAGGCAGTGCTTGCTTGCTTATACTCATGCCTCCGTCCTATGACACCTAATGTATATTCAGGGGAGAATTAAATTAAAGGAAAATTGTTGTTTTACTCAAAACCCTGTGGTCCCCAGTCACTGAGAGTAACGTAAAACTGGTTAAATAAAATAGTCACTTCCTTTTGATAATGGTGATGATTGCCTTTTTGCTGGTTGATTCTTTTTTTAAATATATTTTATTGCTTATGCTATTATGGTTGTCCCATTTTCCCTCCTTTGTTCCCCTCTGCCCTGCACACCCCCTCCCACCCACATTCCCCCACCTTTAGTTCATGTCCGTGGGTCATACATATAAGTTCTTTGGCTTCTCCATTTCCTATACTATTCTTAACCTCCCCCTGTCTCTTTTTTACCTACCATTGATGCTTCTTATTCCCTGTACCTTACCCCCATTCTCCCTCTTCCCTCTCCCCACTGATAACCCTCCGTGTGATCTCCATTTCTGTGATTTTGTTCCTGTCCTAGTTGTTCGCTTAGTTTGTTTTTGTTTTTGTTTTAGGTTTGATTGTTAATAACTGTGAGTTTGCTGTCAGTTTACTATTCATATATTTGATCTTCTTTTTCTCAGGTAAGTCCCTTTAACAGTTCATATAAGGGCTGGGTGATGATGAACTCCTTTAACTTGACCTTATCTGGGAAGCACTTTATCTTGACTTAAATTATGTATATTAACTCATGCAGAAATGATTTAATGTCTTATATTTGTGAAACATTGATAGTATTTAAATCCACCTTGATTACATTTAGACATGTGAAAGATTCATTGCAGGTATTTGGATTTTACTTTATCTGTGTCACTGGTGCCAGTAGAAATGCAGATTTCAGGAAGGGGGACACTAGCCTCACTAATCCTGACTTTTCAGGCAGAACCCTAGACCTTGAACAATATCTAAGTGTAGAATGGAGGTGCTTTTATTACATAGCCATTACCCATAGTATCCTGGGGCATACTTGCAAATTAAAAGCAAAAATTCATACACACACACACATATATATACCCTGTGTATATGTATGTATCTTATATATTTATATATATAATGCCATTTATATATATGTATATACACATACACATATATATCCAATTTTCTTCTTTTGTTTTCTCCACAAAAACTATGTTCATTGTCAGATGGTAATAACATTACATAATGTATGAAATTCTTTATGAAATTGTTGTGAGTTAAATGAGCTCATTCCTAGTTTTAGCAACTTTTGAATTTACTATATTACCAATTACTGAGACTAATATAACAATGCAGTTGTATAATACACATTTCAGTCTGTTAAGTGGAGCACAAAACCAACCCATTTGAATGATTTGTTGCCCATAATCTTGCATGCTATGTGTCAGTAATTGGCAACAAAGGACATATAATCCATTCCAAAGGTTTGTTACCCATAATTTTGTATGTGTCTATTGCCTTATTGCTGAAGAGAAAACACTGGGGTTCTGAGACTGCCCTTCTAGTAAATGACTGGCAGTAGCTCTCAACATAATATTTAATAATTCCTCTATGATGTTTAATGAAAGGATAAAACATGGTTCATTTTGAAGGCGCAGTCAAGCCTCTAAAGCAGCAGTCTCATCTTATCGCTTGATTCATGCAGTTCCTGTCTTATATTATCTTTCACTCTTTGGCCTATCTCACACAGGCTGCATGATTGGGTACTTTGGCCCCGCCCTACCAGCCACTTTCAAAAATTCCTCTGGATAAGGGAAAGAGGAAGTTTGCCCCAGCCACTTGTATTAAGAGTTTCCAAGTTACCTAATCTTCTTGCTGTTAAGCTAGGCTGTCCACCCACAGGTAAGTCATATTTGTACAGTCACCATGTCCTTTAGGATCTGTGATGGAGAAGTCCAGTACTGGTCAGCCCGTGGGCTTGAAATGAGAGGAGAGTGTTACTGGAACCAATAATCAAGATCAGCCAGACAAGTAAGAGCAACCTTATGTTGTGTGAGGCCACAAATGTTGGGTGGAGGGTAGTTCTTGCCCCCAGTCAGCTGTACCATTATTTAAGTTATTGTTGAAATGCCTTCCCTGAGTGTTTAAGACAGGAACTTCCAACAATATCAGGGTCACTCGCTGGGCACTGCTTATTAACTATAAGGTAGAGACCCTATATCTGTAATCAATTTTATTCTAACTGGTCAGTAGCATCTTTTTCCAGTCCTTATTTGTATTCCTCCATTCACCATGGTTGCCACAGTTACAGACACATAGACTTTACTAATGTCAGATTTCAAAACAAAACAAAAATTTATCTTGACATTTTCACATCAAAGTTTTTATTCACCTCTTTATTCTTTTTGGAAAACTGTTGTAATACCAGGCAGGATGGATTGGATGGGACTGTCAAAAACAAAATTCAGGAATCCACTCACTAGGAGTGCTGCTCATGCAATTTTTATTCAGGTACAAGAACATGGATTTGGATGTGATTAAAGCCAGTTCTATCTAGGAAAGGGGGCAGGATGAGACCTATATGCCCAGTGGGTGCCAGAGAATGATAGTCTACCAGTCTACCCCCACTATGGGCAGACATTTATTTAGCAGTGGTCCTGGAGGCATAAGCTAACAACTTAAGTAATATTTAGATTAATACTTCTCTAAATGTTTAATTTTCCATACACTGTTGGCCATTTTCTGTTGCTGATTTGCCTTGCAGATGTTACTGAGACCACACATTGTGTTCATTCACAATACTCTCATCATTGAACATCAGTTTCTACACTTGCAAAATGGCAATCATACCTTGCTGTCAGTAATGTTGTGAGAATCAAGTGTGATAATCTTTGTAAACTGTGCAGCATACTGGAGGTACTGAAGGAATCCATATATCTTCTAGAATCCATATATTGAAGCAGAACGTTATAGCTTGATTTAGTTTCTTTCCCTATCTGACCAGAACCCACTCCTGCTTCATTTCTTTAGATTTTTGCCATGATTTCAACTAAATATTTGTTTTCTTCCACAGGACCCACAAATTTCCTCAGAGATGACTGAGCATCTCTTTGGAAATGAACCTTTTAATTCTGCAGTGATGCCAGGAGTTAGCTTGGCAACCCAGACTTTGCCTTGCTCGGAGCCCCATTCTTTTCTGGCCAACTTGGAGACCTTACATTGAAGCCTATTTGGCTCAGCACTGAGTTCAGTCTGGAGGATGCTTGTTAACTTGCTGTGCCAAAAAGATCTCCTCTCTTTCCTTGCCTATGTAAAGTCACTTCATTTCTGGGCAGTGGTTAATCTGTTAAAAATGGGGTAAAGGCTTTTGATGGTATGGGTGGGGGGAGAGTGCTAAAAATAAGTAAGAACTGTTCTAAGGTACATTCAAAGACACTTTGAACCTTTACTTTTCATAGATACCTCTTGTTCCTCTACTGCTTCATTAGCATGGGTTTTATCCAGAAATTGACAAAACAGAATCTGAAGTTCACTTATCAAAGGTAAAAAAAAATCCACATTTCTTTGTGATTAGATTAGAAACTAAAGTGTATAGGTTTTATACAGCACATTGACATTTTTAAAGATTTTATTTATTTATTTTTAGAGAAAGAGGGAAGGAGGGAGAGAAACATCAATGTGTGAGAGAAACATCAATCAGCTCTCACATACCCCCAACTGGGGACCTGGCCTGCAACCCAGGCATGTGCCCTGACTGGAAATCAAACCAGTGACCTTTCAGTTCACAGGCTGGCACTCAGTCCACTAAGTCACACCAGCCAGGGCAGCACATTGACATTTTAAACACTATTATGTGTCCCTGTAATTGGTTAAATTACTTTAAAGACATGAAGGATGGGGATAATTATGGTTTCCCACCCAGTGGGGAAAAAAAAGACCAGAAGACCTGAGATACTTAGAAAAACTTATACCTAAACCCATGTTTTTTCACCAAGTGGCATGACAGTGACCAAGACTGGCCAATTTCTTAGTTAAAAAGAGTTATTAAACTTAATAACTATGGTGCCTTCTCTTTCTTCAACATACATTTGTTCCCTCTTCCCATCAAATTTATCTTGCATCCCTTCTTTGGGAAGTAAGGTAGGGAAAAATTAAGTGAATATTTTCATGGGTAAATCTACTGAGTGTTGGTGCTTAAAAGTATCATATTTTGCCATGTATAAGGCACACCCACAATTTTGTGTATATTATACACAGGATTATTATGCCTATGGTGTGTGATCATCATACCCATGTATAATGCACATCTTTATTTTTCCCTCAAAAACTTGGCCATAAAAAAGTACACATTATGCACGGCATATATGGTAGGTCACAAAGTTGAAGATTCCAAAAGAGTGACTCTTTAATTGGTGGGATTCTCAAAACCAAGAATCTCAGGGACAAAGAATGTGACTTATCTCAGAATTTTGGGTGGGATCTGGCTCTGTGGTTCTTTCTCACTAAATCACTCCTAGACCTGATATGTCACTCAGCCTCTTAAGGCATGTACTCAGTGTCTACTCACAAGTGTGAAATGTTAATGTGCTAAAATTATTGGCATGAAGTATTCCACATCAAACTCATGTTTGTCTTAAGTGTTTGCTCATTCTTTTTATTTATGTGGGTGATAGAGAATGGATAATACTAGACACTTTAAGGCAAGTCTTTTGAACTGAAATGTATTTCTTTTTATACTGGGTCCTCATTTATATATATACACACACTATACATACACACACGCACACACACATAAAACAGGGACCCAGTACAAATATAAATTATATATATATATATATATATATATATATATATATATATATATATTATATTATATATATATAATTGTCTTTATCCATTCATCTGTTGATAGACATTTAGGTTGTTTCATACTGTAGCCATGATAACTAACAATACGATGACCATTGGGCTGCATATATCTGTGAGATAGTGATTTCATTTCCTTTGGCTAAATAACCAGAAGTGGTATCGCTGTATCATGTGGTACTTTTCTTCATGACTGGTTCTCCAGCCACTTCTGATTATCAGTTCTTTTAAGGAGAACTATAGAGGTTGGAGGGTAAAAAGTGGGCAGGGTTTCTTTGATCACGAAAGATGGAATGACTAGCTTGATATGGTCCTTCCTTCTGGTTCCTAAAGCCTAAAAGTGGGAAGAGGGTTGGTAAGAGTGGTGTTCTGTAGTGCTATTCTCAGAGCCCAAGAGGAAAGCAGACAGGAGGATATGAGCCTCAGTGGGAAAGGTGTGTTCAAGAGTGCCTCCTGCCCACCTCCCCATTTCTGGCACCACCTGGGATCATCACAGCTAGAGGACAGAAGATAACAATGCACATTGTTGACCGTGACAGGAGAACATATGATCCTGTGGCAAAGATGAAATTTTTTATGATGAGGGCTGTTCATTATTTATCCAGCCTCACTGAGAATTTTGGACTTAGCTGCTGGGGAATGCTTTGCTGTTTCTGTCTCATTCTGGGAAAAATTCTTCCAGAAAGGGTGGCCCTTCAACCCTCCTACACTGTTGTCTAGAATGTTACACCAAAGGAGTCTTCTGAGAGGCAAAATTCTGTCATTTCTGGTGAATAATAGCACTTGGTTGAATTGGCCACTCAGTCTTTCATGTTGATAATGAGCTGTGTCTCCATGTAGAGACTGATGAAAGTTGCTAGTAGAATATGTTATTCTGATAAACTGGCCAGACACTTCTTCCTTCAACACTCCCATAGCTCCCATGCCTTGTTAACTCCTAAAGAAAGCACATAATGGCAATGGTGGCATCGGGGACATGGGAAATATTGGGTCCTAGGAAAGAAATTGGCCATGGTCTGTTCTCAGGCTTCTGTGCTTTGACACCAGTGTGCTGAACACAGTGATGTCCACTATGCAGAGCAATGACATATTAGGAATCACTAGGAATTCCAATTTTGTGGGTGGGAATGTGATTAGAGTGTTATCCAAGTGTTTCCATATTTTGTCCAAGCATTTCTGCACTCTTCTGCTGATCATACTCTGCATGTTGGTGGGAAGAGAAGCGTTGCTTGGATCCTGTCAACGAACAGTACATGAAGCTGGAGACATTTGGATCCTCATGGGCATGTGCAGATGAGCCTGGATGTCCAGGAACCTCTTGTGTTAGGTCTTCAGGCTGGCAGATTAAACCCTCCTATCCCTCTTGGTGAAGGGGGCACATATCTGCAGGCTGTAGCTGTCTCTTTGCCTATTTAGCTGCTAGAATGTGTTGCTGCTTGTTGGTCTGACCCCAATGCCATTTTGATCTTCTGATGGGGGTGATGACATTGCCCCAAGGTGACTTTGCCTGCACTCTCAAGGTAAACAGTGTTGTAAACACTATGTGAGAGATTTATGCATCCTGTGTGGGGCTGCAGCTACTGGAGGGGTGAGAGGTTAAGGGAGGGTTGCATTTTGAGGAGAGAAGGGGCACTATGGTTTCCTCATTTCAGGCTTTTGATTTCTCTTGATTGGTGAAATCTGAGGTCAGCACAGGAGGGCCCAGCAGGGATATGAAGGCACTCTGAGAGTATAAGGAAAAATTGATGGTGGGGAAGATAAGGGACTTTGGTGTGAAAGTTGTGGTGGGCATTGTGGGTCCAGGGATGTGTCTCCTTGTCCCTTTCTCCATTCTCCCAACACCACATTTGGGTCAACATAGCTGGGGGACAGAATATAATAATGAACAGTGACAGAGATGACAGAAGAAAATATGGCTCTCTTGTAAGGTTGAAACATTTGTTACAGGGACAGGGTGTTATTTTTCGTTTTCCAAGTGAATTGTGCTTTTGTCTACTGGTGAAGGGTTTGATGTCTCATGCCTGCTCTGTATCACTGTAGGCCTGGGAAAGTGGACATGGGGGAAGGTAGCGCTTTACCTTGTTATATTGTCGCATAGTACAATAATCTGAGGGAGTTCTAAGAAGGAATTGCTGTTGCTTATGCTGATTTTGTTCTCCAGAGACCTTTTCTTCCTCCTGTATCCTTATTGATTCTCTGGCATCACTCATGGTATTCATTTCCCTCTCTTTTTCAAAAGGCTCTAGCTGAGTTTCTGGTTTCAACTGCTGAAGTTTTTCCCTCTTTACCTAGTTCTCATGCATCACATGCATTTTTGCTGCCAGCTCCTTTCCTCGTGGAAACAGTCCTGGGTTGTAAAATTGCCAGGAGGCTCATTTAGCTGTTAAAAAGGTTTGTGTACATTGCCAAGAGACAAAGGGATAATGTAACTTTTATTGCTTATTCTGTATAGTGCTTATGCTTTTACCCCTACCAGTGTCCTCAGGGGGAGTTCTCTTATGATCGTTATGATCAATTGGAATGAGGATTAAAACTACAAATCTTTTTAAAAGACGATTTGAATTGATATGCTGATGTCAATGATCTGTTGGCAAGTTGAGCTATACTTTTCCTCTCCTGTCTTGCCCAGAGGAGCAGAGGTTTGATCCTCTCCTATTGGCAGAGTTTTTATCTCTATGTCTTGTGATATATATAGGACCCGATTATAATAATACTTGGTAGTAGGTGAGGGCACAGATCCTCTGTTAGGTGTATTTAGTATGCAGGCCACTCAAAAATGGTGAAAGGAATGTGTAAAATGTGTGCACTACTGTACAATTGGAATAATTTCCTCTAGATCCCTCCAGATTTGGATTTTCCCTCCTTGTCCTTCATGCTGATTCCAGGAGCACAACACATAAATTACTGACTGCTGCCAGCCAGGCCACCTCACAAGTTATACTTGGGCTGGCCTTCTGAACTTCCCTTGTCTCTTCTTATTCATATGCAGACCTACTGAACTGCTTATCAACTTCAGAAAAGAATAGCAGTGGGCTGTGTTCAGTGACTCCTAAGGAGATTCACTTATTTTTTTCAATTTCCCTCATCACTCAGATGCAGCAGCCTCACAGAATGCTGGAAAAAGCCTGTTGTAGATGCCACTCAATATCAGCTTGGAGAGTAGAGATGATAGCGGAACCAGGGGGCTGAGCTACAATGTGGTTAAAGCCAGGAACCAAGTATTTGTGCTTCTCCTCCAGCACTCAGAATATATGTATCGTATCCTGAAAATTTTGCTAAGAGAGCATATCTTATGTCCTGCTTGTATCATAAAACAAGATAACTATAATACTAATTCATGAGGGTAGAATGAAATTTGGAGAGGATGGATATGTTTATGGCATAGATTATGGTGATGGTTCACAGTTATAAACTTATCTCCAAACTCATTAAGTTGCATTTATTAAATACGTACAGCTTTTTGTATGTCAGTTATAGCTTCATACCTCAATAAAGTGGTTTGAAAATAACAATTAAAAAGATCCTCCCATAAGTACAGATGAGTGCTCCCCCTCAGGTATTTTTAGATCATAGAACTGAAGGGGAAGAATGCTTCTACATGGGGAAATGGGAAATGCCATTTACTGCTTCTGTATTTTTGTTTTGCCTTCATATTTTTTTCATTTATATGTAGCATCTGCATCAACAGCGTATAAAGTTAATCTTTGATGTGTAGCATTTTGAATTTCATAGAATAACAGCTGTTCTACAGAAGCCACGAACTTCACCTGGCAGACTTCGACTCAAGGAGTGGCCCTGTGACATCAGCTATCTGTCACATGACCAGAACTTGACTTTGGGATACTGTGATTGGGGGATTGGCTTGGACTTTGGGTTGTTTTCATTGCTTATAATGTGTTTTTTGCGCTTACTCAAAGCTTTAACAATATTTTACTTATGGTGATAGGTCAGAATGCTTGTTTATGTATGTACTGTATTTGTATTCTATAGAGTAGAAGGCAGAAGTATCAGGCTGATTGATCTACTCTGTATGTACCTTTTCTTGGAGACCCTCCCACACCCTTCTGTTTACTTCGTGAATGAGTTCCCCCAGCCAAAACTACTTGGATTTATTCTTGTCATCTTATCCTAGTTGAGCCAGTTATACTTTTATTATATTTAGAATCAGGACAAGACCTCAAGAGTGAGTGATAGCCTGCAATGGCTCATTAATATCCTTTTGCTGCAGAGAATACAGTTTTAAAAAAACTCATTAATTTTATTATTTTCTCCTTTATGTTACTGACAAGTAGCCCACTGTTAAGCAGTTTAGAAAACCTGAAGAAACAAAAATATTTTGGTTTACACACACGTATAAAAATATATATGTGTGTGTGTGTGTGTATGCAAATATCTGTCCATTAAGTTGCCCAACATTAAGAGCGCCAAAGGTAAATAAATCAAATATCTTCAGATTTAATTGAGAGGGCTAGCTCATTTTGTTAAAAATCATATTAACAATTTTCACTGACCAACATGTGCTAATGAAATTCAACTTAAAGTTATAGGCAGTTCATATGACAAAAAGCATTGTGTGTGGCTACATAGAAGTATTCCTTAAACAGAATCTGCTTTGTGCTTAGAACCATGCTGGGTTTACAGTTTCAATAGTAAGCAACAATAAAGATCAAGAAAATTCCCAACTTGTCTAACAGTCACTCTATAATAGCATGGGGAAAAAATCACCATTTTTTTAAACAATGGAGTCCACTGTAGGTATATTGTATGTATACTCAGTGCTTGGATAAAAAGTGCTAAAACAGTAAGATACTTGGTTAATTACTTTTGATTTTTAAGAAATCCACAAAACACAAAATATGTACTTGCCCATGTAATCGATTTAATCCACAAACAATAACCTGAATTATCTTTTGGAGAATATAATTTAAAAAATCTACTGTTGGGTTCCCCTGAGGTATCATCATATCAGTGTCTTTAAAATGTGCTTGTTCAAACATAAGGTAACAGAAGGAAACTACACTCCAGGTGGTGAGGACACAATGGAGTATACAGATGTTGACTTAAAATCTTGCACACCTGAAAAGTATGTTATTAACCAATGTTACCTCAATAAATTTAGTTAAAAAAGAAAATATGTGTTTGTTGCTTAGATTTCTTGCATTTTGTAAAATAGTTATGTTCTTCTAATAAAATTTATTTGTTTCAGTAGACCCCACTTGTAGATTTTTGTTATTCACAGTGAACACTAGCATGATCAAAGAAGCTATGTTTCTGCCATGTGCAACATTGGCAGAGTTCTGAGCTATAGCATCTGATGCATTAAGTAGAGGGGTTTGGTGGGGAGAAATAGGGTTTCCAAGCCATTACAGAAGTTCTTGCCCTTTGTTAATCTCTACCCTTTGTTTAGGGAAGCATTCTAAAGGTAGTAGGTAATTTCATATCTCCCTGAGAAGTGATCCTTTTAGCCACTTTCTGAAGGCCATATTTACACATTTGGGGATTGTGGAGGTGGTATGGGGAATCTCTTGATACTCCCAACATTAATATAGAGGTGGGGTCATTTGCATGTTTGTACAGATCAGACCAAAAGTCAGCAGGACCAAAATTAGAAGCAGCAGGCACACACTGTATTCCTAGTGAAGCCTGCATTTGAAACTTGGTCTCTTGTATCTGAGGCATCTTTCATAATACCACACCACTAGATCTTATAAAAGATTTGTTAAAGCAGAATTATATTTCATTAAGCAGGTAGAAGAATTTCTGGCATTGTTTTTTAAACATATCAATACAGTTTCTAGTTCTTGTATAAAATTTCCAATGAACTAAAATCACCTATTTTCTCTATAGCTTACCATAGAATAAACATTTCAGAAAATAACATTATTGTGGTCATTAAAATATCACCCTATGGGAAAAGAAAGCAAGACTGTGGCAGTCTGTTCTGCCTGTAGCTATGTTATGCTGGGTGGTTGGACATGGGTCCCTCCCTGGGATCTTGGGCTGCAGGTGTCAGCAACTCTGCTCTTGCATTCAGTCTAGAGGGACCCAAACTTCAATGTTTCATTTTCTGCCTCAGAAAGTTTATAGTTTTACTTTTTTAAAAAAATTATTTATTTATTTTTAGACAGAAGGTGAGGGAGGGAGAAAGAGAGGGAGAGAAACATCAGTGTGTGGTTGCCTCTCACGCACCCCATACCGGGGACCTGGTCTGCAACCCAGGCATATGTCCTGACTGGGAATTGAACCAGTAATCCTTTGGTTCACAGGCTGACACTCAATCCACTGAGCACACCAGCCAGGGCTGTAGTTTTACTTTATTTATTTATGTATTTAAAATATTTTATTGTTGTTCAATTACAGTTGTATTTTCTCCTCACCCCTCCCCCAACCCCTCCAAACCCACCTCTCTCCCTTGCTTCTACCCTCCCCCTTGGTTTTGTCCATGTGTCCTTTAAAGTAGTTCCTTAGTTTTACTTTGTTAAATAAATAAACTTGCTTAGTATTTGTGAAGGGTTTATTCATTAAGACTTTTTCCCCCTTCCAAATTTACTCTTCCTCTGTCTTTGCCATCTTGGTAAATGGCAATTTTTTCCTCCTTATTGGTCAAGAAAAACACCTTGATATCCTCCTTAGCTCCTCTGGGTTTTTTTCCATGCCTCACATTAACTCCATCAACAAATCCTTGGCTATACTTTCAATATACAACCAGACTGACCACTTTTTTGCACCTCCACTTGTCCAAACCACCTTTACCACTGTCCCAGATTATTTTAATAGTTTCTACTTCTTTCCTTGCTCTATATAGTCACTTTCACTTGAACATATCTTTTGTTAAACCTCTGTATGTTTCTGGGTAAAGAACTTGGAGTTACAATTGTTGGGTCATAAGGATGCTTATGTTTAGCTTTGGTAGATACTGCCAAACATGTCCCTCATTTGGTTGGACCTATGTGCACTCCTGCCAGCAGTGCAACTTCATAGTAAAGGCAAAGAAAGGACTTGCATGAGGAAGAAAACATGGCCACAATCCCGTCCATTAATATACCAAGTGTATTCATTTTCCCTCATTCCTTTTAATTTGGGAAATTCCTTCTTCATGCCACTGAAATGACACACTAGCATCTAGATCTGTATACATAAATCATGAGGCTTCTGTGGGATATTATGTTAGTTACAAGTCCACAAGAGGGAGCAGACCAGAACTTGTGGGCCAAGATGGGCAGGGCCACCTCCTGTGGGATGTGAGAGCCAAGACTGCATTTCAGAGAAGGCAGAAACTAGGCCAACCACCTTGTGTCCTCTCTCCTTTCTCTCAGTTCTGTCTACTCATGCATGCTTTAATACAATGGAGTTGCAGTGAGAATGAATATGCAAAAAGTCAGCTTTGACAGGGAGCAGGAATTCAGAAAACGGGCAGCCTAGCAAATGTGTGTTGGAGTGAGCGCAGACCCACATCTGCACCTTGCTGCCCTGAGGATGGCTTGTGGGCTGCTTATATGAAGATAGGGTTCAGGGACTTCTGTTTGCCTTCTTGGAACATTCTGGGTCACTCTCCAGCTGCCAGCAATGTGGGACTGTGGAGAGCATAGGGCCATGAGCCACTGGTCCTTTGTGTTAGATCCATAAAGAAGTCAGTACTTTCCGGTTTAGCTTTGAGGAAAAAACTCATGCCTGGCTTCGCCTCATGCTCAGGAGCTCTATGGCTCATGAGTGTGTGTATCTATTTATTTACTTACTCATCCGTATCTATCTATCTGTCTATCTATCTATCATCTATCTATCATCTACCTATCTATCACCTATCTATCTGTAGATGAATAGATAGATGATAGATAGATAGATAGATAGATAGATAGATAGATAGATAGATAAATTGATAGATGATAGATAGATAATGAGAGCTCCTCAAGAGATTTAGGTTCCCAGGGATCAAGAGAACAAGAGTGGAAGTTGAAAGTCTCCATGACTAGGCTCAGAAATCCCACAATATCCCCTCCACCACATTTTATAGGTCCAAGCAAGTCACAAGGCAGCCCAGATTCAAGGAAGTGGAAATATGGACTCCACCTCTTGGTGGAAAGAGTGGAAAAGTCCCAGTGTAGAGGGCTTCATACCCAGGGATGGGGGTGGAACTGTTGTCTTCTCTGCAATCAACTTACCATAGTCTGTATATGGAAATATGAGCCAATACCTGGAGTAAGATCTCCTAAGCAGAATATGGACTCATAAAAGGATATGAGCTAATACATAGGAATAAAAAGTGTACATGAGATATGAGCTTCCCCAAGGTGTATGAATCTCTTATAATCCATTGGTGTGAACACAGACTAAAAAACTGGGTGTACAGAAACCATCTGTGGGTTTGTAAGGGGTTGGAATTTAAGCTCAGCCTTTCCCCATTGTGCCTTCAGAGGAATAGAAAAGAAAAGGAATCTCCTGTCTACATCCAGGAAAGAAGAGAAAAAAAACCTGTAGCTGCAACTTCAATGTTGGGCAAAGTTCAGATGCAGGTTTAGGGTTTTAGACCACTGTGTGGGATCTACTAAACTTTGCTTTGTAATGATAAATAAGGCATGGCTTGACACCATCTGGGCTAGAAGTGAGAATGTGATATGAACTAGTATTTTCAGTAGGCTCAGTATATTGATTTCTGTGTTGGTTGCAATGTTAATTAAAAAAAGGCACAACTCCCAGAGGGTTGGTCATCACGGTAATACTTTTCCTTTGACAATATCTTTCATTGGAGGCACTAAGAACATTTTGAAAATACACCCCTGTGAGGTTGTCTATGCTGTTTTCCTTCATTTCATGAACAATTATTTTTTAAAGAAGAAAGTGATTTATGTATTAAGACTCTTAAGATGTAGACTCAGAGTGGTCTTGGATATCTCCTAGTGTTATAACCTAACTTGTATCTCCCCCCTCCCCACTCATATGTTGAAGCCCTAAACACGATGTGATTGTATTTGGAGACAGGGCCTTTTGGAGATAATTAAGGTTGTTAGATAAGGACATGGCAATGGTATCCTAATCTGCACACATGGAGAAAAAGCCATGTGAGGACCCATGGAGAAACCAGCCAGACAAATGCAAGCCAGGAAGAGAGCTCTTGCCAGAAATTAAATTGTTTGGCACCTTGATCTTGGGCTTCCTAGCCTCCAGATCTATGAAGAATAAATTTCTGTTGTTTAAGCTGCCCAGTTTATAATATTTTGTTTTGGCAGTCACAACTGATTAAAACACCTAATCTAGGTTTTTCCTAATCGTGATCTGGGAAACACTGGTGTGCCAGGACTGTTAGTAGGTATTGGTTCTAACACCTTGGAGAATGTCTAATAACAACACCTATTGGCGATCTGAAATGTCCATTATAATATTAAAGATGTCCAGTGCGCTAGTGTCAGGAGCACCTATTAACATTATATACTAGATTCCCTACTGTGGAATGCTTTGTAAGCATCTGTAGATTTTTACTGTTGTTGTTTTATACAGGTGTCCAGGTCCTGATTCTGCTCCATACATACTGAGCCAGAGTATCTAGGGATGAGGCATGGACATACTATATTTTCAAAGATCATAGGTAATTCTGATGAGTGACCCTAATTATGACCCACTAAAGGCATGCAAGCTCTGTGGAGCTGAGCTTGGGAAAGACTAACCTAGGACAACTCTCATTTTACAGGGCAGGAAACTGAGGTCCCAGTAGGGAAAATAACCTACCCAAGTGTGAACACAGAGCAAAAAATGCTTTGTCCTCTGACATAAATGACCTCTAGAGGGCAGCCTATCTCTTGACTTTTCTTTGTATATCCACAGGCCAGAATAGTTTATTATGGGTGAATTTGAACTGGAAATACAACAGTTTGGTCAAATGAGTGCTTGTCATGATATGGTGCTTTGGATCAAGCAGCTTACGAGTTGCTTCTGTATTCCCCACAGTCCAGATTTCCAGCCTCGGAAGAGGAGAACTGAGGGAAGACAATGTCTAAATTGGGAAGGGAGAGGTCAGGGGGCAGCAATATCTTTCCCATAGAGCCTATTGTGGTCAAGAAGGCAACTATTCTGCCCAGAGCATCATCTCTTGAGTCCTGGCTAGTGGGCAGAAATATTTGTCAGGCTGAGACGACTGGTTTCCCCAAGCCACTCCTCACTTGATATATTCTTTGAGGAGTAACACTTTAAAAAATGAAAGAGATGCCTTTTGAAATCCAGTCGGTCCAAGAACCTTTTATCTCATCTCTATGGTTGTTCATTAGATCCTAGAATATTTAGAGTTTCAGACAACTCTCAGGACAATTCCAGGTCTTGTATCTACTACTAACTTCCAAAGTGACATTGGGCAGGTTACCTCCACTCACTCAGCCTCAATTTCACCATCTGATTTATATGTATTAAATTCTTTTAATAAATTAGTGACAATTTGAATGACGGCTAATGCTTAACTTCAATGGTTCTAATCATTTATGTTGGGCAAGATATATCATCTCTCTCACACACACACACACATGAAAAGCACATGTGCCTTCCAAATACCTGTTACAACACTTAGTAAAAGCTTCTCTTTTTTAGTGTCATTAGGGAAGAAGTCCAGAGTATAGCAAGCTTGAGACACACAGCTCCAGTTGCACTTCTTTGTGATTTCCTTGCAGCTGTCGTCCTCCACGATTTGGCTTCATTGTCAGGCTCTTGAACACGTTGGTACAGGAATTCCCAGGGGCCACACCCAGATCTAATAATTTCCACAGGGAAAAAAGGGCCACTCCTTTCTGCGTTTACTTCTTAAGAAGAGGAAACCTTTCTCAGATGCACCCTAGTAAGCTTTTCACATTTCATTGGCCCCAGTTGAATCATTTTCCCATTGTTTCCCTCCCCCATCCTTGCTATCAAAGGGAGTGGTATAATCATGATGGGCTTGCACTAATCATTGTGGGAGTCAAAGAGTATTGATGTCAGCTACTTGTAACCCCTTCTTTCTCCCCAGGTAAAGAAGATAAAATGTTTACAGTGCAATGTTTGGGTCATTCTGTCCACAGGTGACAAACACAAGGCCCGAGGGCTGAATCCAGCCCTCCACCTTGTTTCTACCCTGAGGCAGCAGCGCCAAGCTCCTTGCCCCTAGTTAAAGAGTAGTTACATTTATACAGTCCTAAAATTACATTCAACCCTTTGAAGGCAATCGCGAGACTGATGTGCCCCCGTTGAAAATGAGTTTGACACCCCTGATGTATGGGATCTCATGAACATTCACCCATGCACTCCCCAACTTTGCCCTCTGGAGAAATTAAAACATGTGTCCTGTGATGCTTGCCTTGATAAATTAGTGGAACAGGGAAACATTAGAAGCTTTCAAAAGCTTTCTGCTGTCCCTCCTCTCTATGCTGAGAATGCTGGTTAGAAGCAGGTGCCATTAAAATAGGCCCTCTGATTTGTAGTGTATTGGAGGGACCAGGAATAGATAAATCCAGGTGGTGGTGGTTAACATGAGCAGCAAAGTGAGTATTATTACCTTAACAGATATCTGGAGATCACCTGACATGCTGTTATGGACTGAATTGTCTTCTTCCCCCTTCCCCAAACTCACGTGTCGAAGCCCTAACTCCCACAGACTGTCTTTGCAGATAGGACCTTTAAGGAGGTAATTAAGGCCAAATGAAGTCATAAGGGTGGGGGGGGGCTCTACTGTGATAAGACTGCCGTCCCTATAAGAGAAAGAGACACCAGAGATAGCTACTTCCATCTCTATGTCTCTAAGGCAACCATCTGCAAGATAGGAAGAGAGGTCTCACCAGAAACCAACCCTGCTGGCACCTTGATCTTGGACTTCCAATCTCTCAAACTATGAAAAAATAAATATCTGCTGTTTAAGCCACTCGGTCTGAGGTATTTTGTTATGGTAGCCCGAGTAGACTAATACACATGCAGAGATCTCTGGCTTTGGAGAATTAACCTTGAAGTTTCCAGGAATGAAATCTAGACGGCCCACCAAATCCTTAGTTAGTCTGTATTAACTAAGTGTAAGACACTTAGGTCTGGCAAACAGGGACTCCTGGCATTAGAGTCACCATACTAGCCTAATAACTAGAAAAAATAGCTTCAATACAATTCCCAGGCACAAATCATTAATTACACAGCCCCCAAGTCCTTAGAATGGAGAGTGGTCAGGTGAACCTGAGGGAGAAATCTGCTGTAACACTCGCGATCCTTCTCCTTGGCCCTCCTCCCAAAGCACCTGCATTAATTGACCTTGGCAACTTGCTACAGGGAACGGGGCAGCTCCAAACCTTTCAGAAACTGGAAACTGCCTTTAAGTCAATGCTGCTGCCTGGGGACCCAGAACACCCCTGCAGTAATTCCTACCTACCACACGGTGGAGAGAGTGCTTAGGGAGGTTAGGGGGAAATGGAGCTCTTCCCTGAGTCAGTCATTCAATGGGCTCACTGAGACCCTAAACCCCTCCTGTGGGATTATTCTACAAGTTTCAGGATATACTTAGTCTCAGGCCACCTCTACACATTGTTTAGTGTGTACTTTTGTTATTTTGTTAAGGTTCAGCCTCAGGTGCCCTTGCTCCCTAAGACAGGGACATTTGTGTCTCTATTTTTTAAACCCACAAGACCAAGTACCCAATCACCACTCCAGGGGTTCCAGGGCTCCTTATTCAGTTGGTATTTGTCAGGGATAACCTGAGGTTCTGTTGCTTTGTCTAACCTCTGTGCTCCTACACGTGGTGTCATGAAAACACTAAAGTTATCTTCTGCATCCTCTGAAGGATGTAGAGAGAAGACATGGAGTGGGAGGTTACCCCCATTCTATTCTTCCCAAGTCCAACATATCATGGTCCCTACTCACCCTGCTGCTGTTACAGGCTGTTCCAGCAAGCCTTCCGACTTCAGAAATCTCCAACCAGAGACAGGTGATCATCTTATACACCGTTGTGTTGGCCAAAAAGTTTAGTTTTCCCCCCATATAATGGCACCAGTAGTGCTTAGTTTTCTTCAACTTTATTCGAAACAATTTTGTTTGATTGCATTGTGACAGCTGTCATATCAGTGTGCATTAAAAAACTTATCAAAATTGGTGAGTTTTTGTGCAGTCATTTTAGTAATGAAGATGGAATAAAAAATGCAACATTTTTGGTGTATTATGCTTTATCAGCTCAAGAAAGGTAAAAATGCAACTGAAATGCAAAGAAAAAATTGTGCAGTGTATGGAGAAGGTGCCGTGACTGAATGTGTCACAAGTGGTTTGTGAAGTTTCTTGCTGCTACTGACATTTTGACCAAGTAATTCTTTGCTGCGGGGCTGTCTTATGTACTGGAAGATGTTTAGAAGCACCCCTGGCCTCTACCCACTAGAAGCCAATAGCAGGAGGTAGCTGACATATTCCAAATACCCAAATCAATAAAGCTATTGGTGAGAAGGAAAGATGTGTCTTTTATTTTATAGAAAAATCTAAATGGACTTTTTGGCCAACCCAATACTACATTGGCTATCTCGCCCCTGGGGGAAGGGGTATTAGAATAAGAAGGGGCAAATCAAAGCTATTAGAGCCCCTCTTGATTGTCCACAGAGGAAGTGAAGTGCAATGGAGCTTATCCTTATGGGAACTGCAGATGTTTATGGGAGAGACCTGGTTCTTCTTGCTGATGCATGTAAATAATTACAGATCAGCAAATCTATTAGCGTGTAGTCAGTTTATTAATGATCCATTCCTATGAAAGAAAATGGGACTGGGTGGGGGATGAAAGGAAAAGTTTCAGGGCAAAGCAGGGTGGCAAAAGTAAGAGTGGCTGAAGACCAGGGTGGCAAGCCCCTGGGCAGCCTGAGGCCCGAGGAGCCAAGAGCGCCAAGAGCATCCCGAGCTCCCGAGAGAGTGAGCCCTTTGTTCTGAGGACTTATATATAGTTGGTGAGATAGGAGAAAAAAAGTTACATATTGATTAACAGGTAAAATCGGTGCCAGCTTTCCTGAGGGAATGTGACTACCTAAACTTAGGTATGTGTGGGGAGCTGTTAGTCCAAATCCTTATCTTACTCCAGACTCCACTTGTTCATCTTATTGTAAAACAAATATGTGACAGGAGGCAGTTAATTAAAATTGAGGCACTTTCCAAAGTTATTTATGGTCTCTTTCTGTAAGCATTAGGGACTCCCTCATCAAACAGATAGTGACCAGAGGTAGACAATTAACCAAAGTTGTTTTATGGGCTTCTTCTTTGGGCACCATGGACCCTCTCCCGAATTCCAGGCCCTAGGATGAAAGCACAGTTTCAAGGCTTTCTTTCCCAGATAGTGGAAACACTACATAGAATTTCAAGGACTTCCCTTCTTTCTTGCTAACATAGTGTTTGTGATATTCGAACACCTGGCAATATTATCCAACAAGGCTCAGGACTGCTGAGTTAGCGTGTGAGACATGTCTCCTTCCTCCTCCCTGCCTTGGTTTACTTATTTATTTGACCTAAGTGGTAAAAGGTGTTGTCTGGCAACCAGGATGCTAGATGCTGGCCAGTAACAGCAGTGCAGTCTCAGAGTTCTTCCTGTGCTGTCTCCTGCCTCACAGATATTTTTGTCACTCCAAGACTTGAAGAATGCAGGTGCTATCCTTACCACAAACAGGCTAATGTGGATTCACATTTAAAACAGGCTCTCCAGCTATTGCAAATCATCATGCTAGTAGGTCTGCCCCTAGCCTTTAGCATCTAGCAAATTCAATGGTGCTTAAAATAGTGGAAGTAAAACAGTATGCTCTATAGAGCCTGTGGCAAGCCCCGACAGGAGAATCACAGTGGAAGCTGCTAGGATGTAATATGTACTATGAACTAACAACTATATATAGTGCTGCTTCTCCCATTGCCAAGGTTTGCAAGTCTAGAAATGGAGGAGTGGAAATAAAGGTAATGCCTCTCACAATTATAAAAATACCCCTCCCTCATTTGCAACAGTTTTAATTCCACTGTCTGCAACTTTGATCTCTGCTGCTTTAAAAGTTTTAGTTTCCTAGAAGAAACACATCCAGTTTTGGATGAAACAACGGGTCCCCTAAATCTGAAGGCACTCTTAGCTTCTGGAGACATTCAAAACAGGTGGTTATGGTGTGCATGCTATAGAATGAGGACAGGAATATGGATGACAACTTGGGATCTCCTAAGGTGCTGTCTTATACAATCCTGAGGGTGTGCACAGTAGAGTATTGCAACCCTACAAACCAATGGCTCAGATTCCTTACAAATGAAAAGCTGAGACCCCCCTCCCCAGTAGGTAAAGCAAATGGAATATGGAACTGATAGAGAAGTCAGTCACAAATAATAGCTATGTCATGGCTATGAGCAGAAATAAGGACTGTACCTTCTATCTGTATTTCCATACTTACTGCCATTTTAAAAAAAACTTCTCTCACCTCTTCTTTAGTATTGTAAGTAGCATAGAGTGGTGCTGCTGGTGGTGAATTCACCATTTATGTCATGGGATTGTAGAATATCAAGGAGGGATCATGGCAGAGCTAGAGAAAGAAGAGACATCACCAGGAGAACTTAAACTACAAACAGAGGTTCCACGACCTCCCCTCTGACTATGGTAACTGGAAATGGTTTGTTTGTGTTCTCTCTTTCTGGGTAGTTCTTGGCTGTACATGGAGTAATTCAATTATGCCAGAAGGGGGCATTTTCGGATTCAGTGGGAAAAGAGTGTTTGTACATGCTAGAAACACAAAGAGTAGAAGGTAATTATTATCTATAATACTTTGCTGTGCACCTACCTTCCCCTCCTTTTGGTAACTGCTGAAAATCACAGAGATTTGCTTTTTCTGACCACGAGAGTACTTGGGATGAAAACACAGGTGATAGAAAGACATTAGTACTCAGTAAAGCCCTTGAATATGGGATATTCTCACTTTTTCTGGAGCCTCTATGTTTTAAGACTTCGGTTGCCTTGCCCAGAATCATTCAGATTCTTTGGTTCATCGAAAGTTGGCTTACAAACGAGACTTCTAGGTTACCAAGCATTTTTCAGGAAGCATTTGAAATGAAGCTCTTAAATTTGCAGTAAAACTACTGAAAGTGGGGACTTGTGGTAAGTCATGTCTTGAAAGACAATATTTATTACAAGTCTCTGACCACTCCCACCCTTATACAGGCATATGTCAAACATACTGTGGGGTCTGTTCCAGACTGCCTCAATAAAGCAAATATCACAATAAATGAGTCATAACCTTTTTTCATGGTGAAGGGTCTTATTTTCAATTTGTAAAAGGTGTCCACATCTGTAAAGTACAATGAAACAAAGTGTGCCTGTACTGGGAACTTGGATTCTAGAGATGATCTCTCTGAGTTGCTGGCAAAGGAAGTCATTCTGGTGACCAGAACCAGTTTGAGTCTGAAGGTAATCAGGAAACGGTGGAACTGCTTCTGAGGAAGGGGGTCAAGGATTACAACACAAAACCTGAGTCATATGGACCAGCCTGAAGGACTCCAGGACCTGGGATTTCCCTCTGTGCCTGTAAAGTCAAAAGTTTGGTGGCACCAGGAGAGCACCTGGAGGAAAGAATGGGGAAATGAGAGTGAAGGTAGAACAAATATGGCATGTAAGAGATTAGCTCCCTCACATTTGGTGATTTCAAGGGACTGCCTCTTTAGAGAATCAGGAGTTAAAGGACATTCATCATTGCTCTAGGGTAGTGGTAGCAGTAGCAATGCTCAGGGGAACTGTATTGACCTCCACTGTTAAGCTTATGCCAAAAGTTACCAGAGATTCTCATCTCATGAAGGTTGTTCAATTATGGAATAGAACAGGTTAATACATTTAAGGATGAGCCTTGACTGGTGTGGCTCAGCAGACTGAGTTCTGGCCTGAGAACCAAAGGGTCTCTGGTCTAACTCCCCCCAGTCAGGGCACATGCCTGGGTTGCAGTCTTAAACTTAAAAAGTTTAACTCCAGGTCCACAGTAGGGGGCGCTCAAGAGGCAACCACACATTGATGTTTCTCTCCCTTTCTCCCTCCCTTCCTTCTTTCTCTAAAAATAGGGGGGAAGGGATTTCAGAAACAACTATAAAGGGCACCAGGACAAAACAGGACAAAACCAACAAAACCAAGGCAGGGGTGGAATCAGGGCAGTGAAGTGGGGATGGCTGGGGTGGGGGGGAAGTAGTGGGGGTAAAACGCAGACAATTGTACTTGAACAATAAAATTAAAAAAAAGAAAAAATAAATAATTTTTTAAAAAAATAAATAAATTTAAGGATGATGTAGTTTCACTAGCTGTCTTTTGCTGGGCGGGGGCGGGGGGTGGTGGTGGTGAGAGGAATTTTACCTGCAGTGAATTAGAGAAAATGATTTGAAAAGTGAAAAAAAAAAACCCAGAAGTCTGTGCTTTTGCAAATTAAAATTTTCAACTCTGTTTAGAAATGTGTATACTTGATCTGCTAACGGGCAAAAATCTGTTTTCTGAGAAGAAAGTGATATATTTTCATCTGGCTCACCTCTGTTAAGTTCATTCCACCTGGATAAAATAAATTCCTTTTTTATGGCTATAAAGTATCCCATTATAAAGATATTCTATTATTCAACCAAGCTCCTATTATTGTACAGTTAGTTTACTCTGCTGTCTTGCTTTCTGTCTAATACTGAAATGTTAAGACCCCTGTGTAAACATCATAGGACACTTATCTAATTTTTAAGTTTTGAAAAAGTTTAAGTTTTAAAAAAATTATCAGAAACTACTACAAAGGACACATGGACAAAACCAAGGGGGAGGTGGCAGCAAGGGAGGGAGACAGGTTTGGAGGGGGTAGGGAGAAAATACAGACAATTGTAATTGAACAACAATAAAATAATTTAAATTTAAAAAATTATCATATTTTCTTTTGTTTTTTCCTTACCTCTGACACTGTGGAGATTTGCTCATACAAAGTTTCATAGAGTGAGGAAGCTCTGGGCTATCTAAAGATTACTGGTCATTTTTAGTTTTAAAGCATTTCCTTACGGTTAATGGTTTGTTTGGAAAGCAAGGAAATTCTATTTTGTGTGACCATTCAGGAACATTTTAAGATATACATACAATGTTGTAGCAAAATAGGAAGGCAGAATCTAACCTGGGCTCATGTGCCATTCTCCAACTCCCCTGCTCCCAAATTTCTTTCTAATTGCAACAAGTTTGTTTATTTTTCTTAATTTTAAGTAATTTATTAATTGATTTTAGAAAGAGAGGAAGGGAGAGAAATATGGATACAGGAGAGAAACATTGACCAGTTGCCTCCCTTACGCACCCCAACTGGAATCAAACCCTGCAAACAACCTACACATGTACCCTGACCAAGGACTGAACCAACAACCTTTTGGTGCACAGAATAATGCTCCAACCAACTGAGCCATGTGCTTGTGGCCAGGATATAAATGAAGTAAATTTATTTTTAAATAATTTTTAATCTTAATCAAAGCAATACGTGCATATATACTTTTAAAAGCATATATATATATGAAAAACAGTAAATACAAGCCTATCCCTCTTAACTCTACTTCCCAACCCAGAGGCAACTTACACATGCCTGTTTAGTGATCATCTCAATTTCTAATAATATGCTCTTATTACTATTTCTTGACTTGATGACATAAGGAATTTTGTGCTGACTTTCTGCTGTCCCCTCCACTCTCCTCCTCACTCCATTTGGTTGTATCACTATTTTTTAACTCTTATATTTGCTACCTTGCTCATTTTAATATAATCACTAAATCTGTCTTATTCTTTTCTAATTCTTTATTTTTCAATTACAGTTGACATTCAATATTATATTAGTTTCAGGTGTACAACACTGTGGTTAGACATTTATGTAACATGTAAAGTGGTAAGTGACCCCTCCCCAATATTCTATGAGCTAGAGACAATATCTGGATTTCCCACTTAATGAGAAAACACTACTATTCCATTTCCTCCCCTCTGCCAGTACTTGTACACTATCAAAGTTGGTGATAGTCCATCCTGTTCCGTACCTGTAATCATCTCCCCAGCTTTGCATGGAGATTTACTCTAAAAATGGAAAACTATAACTAATATTTCCATTGTAACAGTCATTTAAATATTTTTCATTGAATAGCAAAGTCAAATGCTATGACTGGATTTTCTCATCTGTGATTGCAGTCCGGATTGCCCATGTTCAAGAAGATTCCCTTTTACACACTTCTGGCAACTGTTCAAACCAGGTCACATCTGAGGTTGCTTCATATTTGAAGCATGCTTTCCTTGTACAATTTAAAATGTTTCCCTGTAGTTCCTGTTTACCGTTGTTTTTTTCTTTGGGGGTGAAAGAAATGTATGACTTCCAGATCATGTCATTTTAATTTTCTCCGCCTTCTAACTCCATCTGTCTATTGTTTAGAATACATTCCATTCAGTTGGAAGTCTATTTAGTTTTTATTCTAATTTGTAAAATTGGCCTCTTATTTGGAGCGTTCTTTTACAGTTTATATTTATTTAAGTTGTTAGTAACCTTCTTTCTTTTCCTTAAGGCATCCTGTCCCCATCATTATTTCCTAAAATTTGTGCTGTTTTTGTTTTATGGATGCAAAAGTTTTTCATTTATTTTTTTAGGTTTTTTTTCTCTTCCTTAAATTATCTAGTTCCTTGAAAGTCAACTTTTCGTTATATCTTAGGCTTTTTTTGGTTATATTGAAGGCTTTCAGTAAATCATGATTTCTGGTCGCCCATTTATATTAAAAGATGAATCACTGGAAACACAGACCCGCAAAGTCTGCGTGCGCTAGTCCAGTTGGTGGCTTTGCTCTGGGGAGGGTGAGCTGGTGGGGGGAAGTCAGTCATCCTGCGGGGAGCTCGAGACTGCCACAAAGTTAGTTAATCTAAATATGTACCTACAGGCGGACGTTGAGAATCACGGAGGCCACGACGTAGAAATAGGGAAAGTTCCTGCTCAGTCGCCAGGCCAGGTTGAAGAAGATGAGCAGCGTGCGCGTGAGCCGCTTGCAGAAGGCACGGTAGTAGCCGAAGGCCGCTGCACACCGCGGCACTCGCACCGCCAGGCCGGACAAGGTCGCTGCCGCCTCCATTGATCTGATGTAGTGTCCCATACAGTGCACAGAGCCCAGGGCCTCCAGGTGTCTCTGCAGACACACTGACCGACGGACAGAGGGGCAGACGCGGGAGGAATCCTTGCGGGAGGCCAACTGGGCAGCCCTCCTTTCCCCTGCAGCGCTCCAGGCAAGGCAATCGCTGGGGCCCACCTGACAAAATTTGTGTTGGGACCCCCTTGGGGCGGGGAGGGGCGGGGCGCCAGAGACCTTGAGATCCCCGGAATGGGGAGGGCTGCACTGGGGAACTGGAGGCCTGGGGTGGGGCAGGGAAGCAGGAGGGAAGGGGGAGGGGCGCCTGGCTTATCAAGGTGATCTAGCTTTGTGAAGTTGATGCTCCTTTTTAATATTTTTTAATTTTTAAATTTTAACGGGAGCAAAGTGAAACTTGCTCAAAACATTAGACAATGTCCTTCACAAGCACAATCTTGAGCAGCTTGAAGCATGAACCCATTTCCTGTTGCTTCAAATCCCTTTAGGAACTTTTCCAGGGCCCAACTGTGGGCCATTACAAATATACAAAAGCCTACTACTCTTTTGAATTTTAAAATACATGCATTTTGTTTTAATGACTCAAGAGACTTTCTGTTTTTTTGTTTTAGATCTTTGGTAATCTAATGGGAAAAGTTGTACAAACAAATTTTTATAAATTGTCAACAGCACCAATAATTAGAACAATGGAAAGCAAATTCCCTGCATAGCTTCACATTCCCACCCTACCCCCTCCGTGAATGCAATTCCATTTCCTGTATGTACTTTCAGACTTTATGTTGATATATTGCTCTTACCACATCAAAAATATACACCTACCTCACTCTCTTTGACAACTAATTATTACACCTATATATGCGGACTAACAATGTTCAATAATTAACTAGTCCCCTATTGGGCATTCTGAAGGTTTCTAGTTTTTCTATGCCGAAATTGTTTTAGTGAACCCCATTGTACACGTTAATTTACAAGTATCAGAAGAGTATGAGTAATAAGATCCCATCTTTATTCATAAAGAATCACATAAACATATATTTAGGGTATCAAGTCAAAAAGTTTTACTAATTATGTGGTCCATCAATAAAGTGTATAGCGACCAGGGCTCTATACAGCATTGTGTGTCCACTTTGGAAATTTTTCCAATATAATAGGCAATAGTTATGTCTCATTATTCTAATTTGCATTTTTAAATTATCAGGGAAGCTGATCAACTTTTCTAAATTTTTCAATATTGTTATACTGATAGTAAATCATTAAAACGTTATAAATACATATTATGAGTATAGTAAAATTCTTAGGATCATGTTATATAGAACAGAAACAGTTCGTTCGTCTACCAGGCACCAGCAGAGACAAGCACTGAACACTGAGAATTGAAGTGGAGAAATATTTTATTGATGAATGGCACCATCCAGCAGAATGTGAAGCTAATGCTCAAAAGCCTGAACTCCTCTAACTCTTTGAATGGCATGTAGGTTATAGATTATGGAGGGCAAAATCTTCCTCCATAATCTAGGTTAGGGGTTCAGAGTGTACTGGGTGCTGATTGGTCAGAGGTGAGGTTGAGGACAGCTCAGGTCTGCTGCCATCCCTCTGTCTCATGGGGTTGGTCCACCTTAGGGCTATTGTTTTCTGCTCTGTCAGGGGTTTCATGCATGTATGTACAATGTTGAGATTAATATCCATGCATGCATATCTTTGTATACTTCTCTGATATTTCTTTGGGATACAATGGAAATCTTGGATCAAAAGGATTTATCTGTTTAAGGATTTTATCACATATTGTCAAACTGCCTTCCACACAGCTTGTATTAATATATCCACAAACTCTCTCAACTTTCCCCATAATGGGCATTGATAGTCTTTTAAATCTTGGACATTCTGATAGGTGAAAAAGATAACTCACTTTTTTTAAAGATTTTTTTAATTTTAATTTTTTGTTTTTAGAGTGGGAAGGGAGGGAGAAAGAGAGAGAGAAAGAAACATCAATGTGCAGTTGCTGGGGGCCATGGCCTGCAACCCAGGCATGTGCCCTGACTGGGAATCGAACCTGCGCTCAATCCACTGAGCTACGCCAGCCAGGGCTGATATCTCAGTGTTTTAATGTGCATGTTTTGATTACTGGCAAGGTTACATGTCAGTTATATGTGTATATAGCTTTGCACATTTGTTTTTTAAAATATTTTATTTATTTATTTTTAGAGAGAAGGAAAGGGAGGGGTAAGAGAGAGAGAGAAACATCAATGTGTGGTTGCCTCTCATGCACCCACAACTGGGGACCTGGCCCACAACCCAGACATGTGCTCTGACTGGGAATCAAACTGGCAGCCCTTTGGTTTGCAGGCCAGTGCTCAATCCACTGACCCACATCAGCCAGGGCCCTTTGCTCATTTTTATATTAAAAATTTTACCTAAAGCAGCCTGAAAATGATAAAATATCAACCATAGCCCTAGAAGAACCATAGAGCAGAAAAGCTGACCTAAGGTAATGCATTAACCAAAGGAAATCCTCCTCCCTCACAGCACACACTGAATATAAAATAATAATAATAGGCCAAATTTATTGCCTTTAAGATATTATACATGGCTTCTGGCTCTTCTTTCCCAGAGTGCATATATCTTGAATCTTCTATCTGAAGCACCCACTCTTAATATATGGCAGAAATATATATTTTAAATGCTATATTGGTCTAGAGAGGTAATAGATTTAAATTTAATTGGAGGCTTTTGTTGTAGAAGACATTGAATTGAACACAGGTGTTTACTTCTCCAAAACAAATAGAAATAATTATAAAGAAATGCAAAGTAAATTCATCCATAAAATTAGTGAAAGGGTGAGGATAATGGACCAACAATTTTGATAAATTACTAAAATGAATGCAGATTAGCTCAAACTGAAGAATAAATCATAGTGGAGGGCATCACAGCCCAACAGATCTCTGAAACAGCTGCAGCAAAAGAGCAAACCACTTTCACTGAAGAATATAATATAATATAATATAATATAATATAATATAATATAATATAATAATTAATATAATATAATCTTATTGCCTCTTTTCTACTTTACTGCATTATTTAAATTTCTTGAAAATGAACACTGAAATCTTGCTTAGATTCTTTTATGAACACTAACTTTTTTTTTGTTCTACCAATTTCTCATAAATTCATTGTTTTTCTTTGAATAGTGTAAAAAGGGTGCCTAGTTTGATACATTTTTGAGCCTCATTTTATGATCTGGGCATCATAATAATCTTCATACATGGCATAATCCAAGGCTATTCAGGTGTCAGAAAAATATATGAATTACATTGAGACAACATTGCACTGGATCATGTGTTTCTACAGATTCATTTTTAGGAGCTGCCATTGATGGCATCGGGAATAGCAAAATAGTTCCAGACCAGTCATATCTGCATGAGTTTTTTCCGTTTCATAATACCTGGAAGGAGATTACAAACTCAGCAGCAAGTTGGATTGCCAGTGCAGCTGCTGTTTGAATCAGGTGGCAATGCTGGATCTAAGGGACAAATGTGGGATTAATTGCCTCACTGCATCCTTGCATTTCCAGAGGAGTAAAATATTCTCTCCCAAAATACTGGACTGGGCACATTCCCTCCACTGCTGCATAATTGGTGTGTCCCATCCCAACTTCATCTTTTCTCCAGTCCCCCACTACTTGCTTTTGTCTTGATCATTGTCAAGAGGTCCCTTTATGAAAACAGCTGCATTCAATGACCAGATTGGCTCTACTAAGGTGTGTGGACCAGAGGAAGTAGAGTCAGAAATCATCCAATGCTCAACAGTATCAGATACTAATGAAGTGTGGAAAGTTCATTAAATACTTTGACTATTGGTCAATTACTGGGTGACACAAGTAAAAAAGCTGCACCATTTGTCAGTCTGCAAACAGGTTGGAGAGCTGAAAACATGACACAGATAAGATACAGAGAAACCACAATGGTGTGGTGGGAGTCAGCTGATCACACTGGAACAACAGGCAACCTCCAAAAATTTTGAAAGTGATGAGATTATCAATAGCACTGAGGGAGACAGTCAAAGGTCTGATGTAATCAATCTGTCAGGAGCAAGGATGATCAATATTCCATATGTGGGCAAGAGTCACAAGTCTGGTGTATAGTACTGGTTTCTGCATCAGAAACAGAATTCTTTACTTTGTGCCCAGTCCCTGATGGCAGATGTGATGGCAAGCTGGGAAGTGCAGGCTTGATCAGCAGCTTGATTTTAGTTGGTCTTATCAGAGAAAAGACATTTACTGTGGATGTCTTTTTAAGTACCCAGAAATTCCACCAGCATCCATACTTTATTTGTAGTTTATGATCCCCCAAAGAGGTGTTTTTATTCTTCTAGTCGGTAGTCTTTCAAGTGGCAGATCAAATAGCTAGGCAATTGGCAACAGCCTCAGGGTCAGTAAAAACATAAGTTTCATCAAACAGAGGGTCTGGACTTAAGAGAATGGTCTTAAGTTCTGTCCATTGACCAGAAGTGCGATAACACTGAAGTCAGTTTCTGACAATCACCAGGACATCACCTATATAGTGGAAGCTTTGGATATCAGAGAATAAAAGCACTCACACTAAATGCTTCCCCCTACCACACACACAAACATACACTGTTAGCAAATGACTGGAGATTTGGCCTAGCACTTCTCTACTTAGGTCAGTACCCTCAGTGGGAGAAATCTCTGCTTATGAGCATTTACAGTACAAGCATTTAGCACATTGAGTTTCTTATACATTTTCACAATAGTATATTGAATTGTTACAGAGGGCATCATCCACAATGTCACTTAACTTTCCCTTCACTTGAGAGTTTTACTCAAATCCTAACAGGTGAGTCGAGGCTCTTTGTATTCCCTACACAAACCAAGGAATTTAACACCTCTGTATTTTGGAGGTAAACAGCAGCTCTGGGTAGTTCTGGGCAGAGGAGGAGAAAAGAGGGGAAGCAGACAAATCTGCAGGATGCCAGCCTGAGGGGGATGGTTGGAGGCTTTTTCTCCTTTGTCTCCTAGCCCCAGGAGGTAACTGCACCTGGAGCCTTCCTTTCTTCCTCCTCACATACCACAGCTACCACAGATTTACACTGGATACCTCAATGCCATTGACCACCTCTGAGCTCAGCTCCCTCTCTTGCCACAATACAGTCAGAAGAGTTTAAGTGCTTCCCCTTGCAAATTATGCCGTATTCTCTTTTTTGTTGTTTTTTTTTTAATTTATTTTTAGAGGTGGGGAAGGGAGGGAGAAAAACATCAATGTGTGAGAGATATGCCGATTGGATTGGTTGCCCTCTCATCCAGCTCACAACCCAGGCATGTGCCCTAACTGGGAATTGAACCAGCAACCTCCTTTTGGCTTGCAGGCTGGCACTCAATCCAAGGCTCTTTTTTGTTCTTTAAAGTAGCTGAAATCCATGTAGAGGAAGAAGGGCGGCACCAAAGGGCGTGGAGGGAGAGAGCAGCTCTGCACCAGTAAGCAGGACTTTTCAATTACTTTCAGTTTGGAGTAGCTGCCCACTTGGGCTCAATGAATTAACTTCCAATGGTTTTTATTACCTAAAGCTGTACTTCCTAATTTCTGACACTGTTTACTTCAGCTTTGGTGACTCCATTGACCCATCAACTATAGTCATACTCCCTTTTAACTAGGGCTCTAGGCCTGGCTGTTCATTGTCATGATAACGTCTTGTCCTTACACACTGAGAGAAGGATCTAGACCTAAGGTACTAAATTTAGAGAAAAAGATCAGATTTGTTGCGGAGTAGGGGGAGTTGGAGGAAGGTGGTCAAAAGGTAAAAACTTGCAGTTACAGGAGAAATAAGTACTAGGGATGTAATGTACAGCATGATGTCTATAGTCAACCACTGTTATATGATATTTAGGAAAGTTGTTAAATGAATCAATCCTAAGAGTTCTCGTTACAAGGAGAACATTTTTCCTTTCTTTTTATTGTATCTACCTTAGATGATGGATGTTAATCAAACTTACTATAGTAATCATTTCACAATATATGTAAGTCAAACCTTTATGTATACCCAAAACTCATACAGTAATGCATGTCAATTATATCTCAATAAAATGGGGGTGGGAAGAAAGACTAAGATATCCGGTAGAGGAATATTATAACAAGACTGGATGAACTTTTGTGTAATAATTGAAAATGCCCTAGAGAATGGTGACTTCTGAAGTTGATACTAAGTCATAGGAAAAGTAGGTGGTTGGGGGGAACTACTGCCTAGAAACTAAGTAGCCTGTGTGTGTGGATAACCTTCCCATGAAATGGTAACTACTGGTAAACAGAGAGAGAGGAGAGAGAAAGAACTAAGGTACCAATCGGGTGGCTTGTTTCAATCTTACCTCTCACCACTTAGCCTCTAACATTGATTAACAGGTAGAACAGTGGGAGATTCTTACACCCTCTCACTTGCCCACCATTTGTGCAGGAGCATTCACTGCTGGATCCCAGAAAGTCCCACATTTCCTAACCTGGCTTGTGTGGGCCCTTATCCTTTCTCTTCCAGAAATTCCTGTTTCTCTCAGCTTCCTATTCTTATCTCCAAAATTGTCAAGCACTGTGCAAAATTTGAGACTTTATCCTACTTACAAACTATCAAGTTAGCTTGTTATTTTTTCATGGATGCTGGCAGAAGGCATAAGGCCACAGAATCGTAGACAATGCACTATATTATTCACTGTAAAAGTAGTAGCCAGAGCGTTTGTATATTGTTTATATACAGCCAAGTCCTAGGGGGGTGATGCCAGGAGCCCATCATGGGTGTTTGTGTTATAGGAGAATGTCAAGGTAAGAAGTGTTCAAAAATGTAGGGAATTTTTATGAGTTTATTTGAACCAAACTGACAATTTCCAGGAAGCAAAATCTCAGTGAATGGAAAAACATTCTCTGGAGAATGGCAGTTTTGCAGCTTATTTTATACATTAGAATAAAATAACGTGAGGAGACATAAGGAGAGTTACATGAAATCCGTTGGTGGTAGATTAAGGGGATGGGAAAAAGCAAAGTGGGGAAATTTCTGGGATTGGATAAAAAGTAAAACATACAAACATGTACTTCTTTTATGTTGATGGGTACAGAATAGTTGACAACATCTACTGCAAATAGAGGTAGTATTCATGGAACAAGATAACAATGAGGGGTTCTGTGGTTTTATGCTCTAGTGTGATGGGTGTGCCCTTAAGGGTCTGGAAAAAGAAATTATTCTGACATTTCAAAAAAGTGTTGTCTTAGATGTAAAAAGACAATAGACAGGCTCACTTACAGGAAAGATTGACCTTTGTCAGGGAAGCTATAAGCCTAATATGTTACTATTTGCCGTGACCCACCTTTACTTAAGAATTTTTATGTTCATCCTGTTTGGTTACTTTTGGTCTCTGTGTTTGTAGGGTCCACCAAGCAGGCCTCACTTGAGCTTGTCTGGTTTAGTATGTGGCCCCTTTTTTGTCCATGAGAAGATACTGAGGTTGAGGGATTAACTGCTTTTATAACAAGCAGAAGCCAGCTTGCTCTTTGAGATGAGACAGTGCATCCTTCAAGGTGAGAAATTGTCAGGGCAAATTGTCTTGTTAGGGTCTTATCCAGCAAGAATGTATAGGAACACATAAAGCCCATGTTGAATTGCCTCTACCAATAGACAAAGACCAGGAGAAAATATTGCAAATCACATGCAGCAGGTCCTCAAATAACAATGTTTCTATTCAAGGTCATTTCATTATAATGTTGATAAGGAAAAAAATGGATTCTGGCCCGGTGCCACTGTCTGTGTGGAGTCTGCATGCTTTCCCCATGTCTCCGTGGGTTTTCTCCAGATCCTTCTGTTTCCTCCCATTTCCCAAAACTGCATGTGAGGTGAACTGGCGTGTCTACATTGTCCCAGTCTAAGTCAGTGTGGGGTGTGAGTGACTCTGTGATGGAAGGTTGTCCTGTTCAGGCTGGATCCTCCTCTGTGCCCTGAGCTACCCAGAGAGGTTCTGGCATCCTGTGACCCTGAATTAGAATATGTGGAATGGAAAATAAAAATCTGACTTGTTTTTATTTATCTTTCCTAAATGTGTGTATATCTCATATTATTTCAATGTTTAATATTAGAAGTATTTGATCTTTATTAAAAGTTTTCTGATGTTTTGTGATGAGAAATATGCTGTAAGAACTTAACTTTTGTTTATATCAATAGCCTCTGGTAAAATTTGTTTATTATATGTTATATCACTTAAAGTCTCAGTTTCCAAGAACCTATTGACAACATTAAGTGAGTGTTAGGGTGGTCAGTGATGTGGGCTGTGAAAGAATTCACAAAGAGAAGAAAGTGTCGAGAATAAAGTTTTTATTCACCCTCCAAGGAAGGAGAGGGGCTTAGTGTGGAGAGATACACCAGCATGGAGGGATGGGGGCTTTGAGCTTTTATTGGATCATAATTGGATTAAAAAGGTGGGGTTGCTGTTGTGTGGCTCCTGGGCTGTTGGGGCGTTGTAATAGGAAACTGCAGTTTGTTCCGATGTTATCTTCTGCCTGTAGCTTTGGGAGCAGTTGGTTCTGTTCTTGCTTAACAGTAATTTCCAGTCCTGGGGACAAGCTCAGAAGAGTAAAATAGCAGTCATGTTTAACAAGGTCACAGGCCTGCTCAGCAAATGGTGCCACAATAACAAACGGGGCTGGCTTTACCTTTTCAGTGAGAACTTAGTGTATCTGACAAAGGACTTGGATACAGAATATATAAAGAATTCTCAACACAACCCAATTTAAAAGTGAGCAAAAGACTGGAGAAGATACTTCACAAAAGGGAATATACATATAGAAAATAAACACATAAAAAATGTTCAACAGCTTTCCGTTGGGAAAATGCAAATTTAAACAACCATTATATACCACTACAGGTTTGCAGATGGCCATCTTCTCATTGCAGTTTCACCTGTTAGAGAACAGAGGCAGAGAAAGCTTAGTTCTTCTTCTCATAATGGCAATAATCCCATCACGAGAGCTCCACCCTCATGATCTAATCACCCCTCCCAAAGGCCCCACTTTCTAATACCATCGCACTGGGGATTAGGGTTTCAGCATATAAATTTTGGGGATACACACACACAAAGTCCATAATAATACTTACTAGAATGGCTAAAGTTAAAAATACTGATAATAGCAAATGCTGATGAAGATGGGCAGCAACCAAAACTCTCACATATTGCTGATAGGAATGAAAAATGGTACAGCCACTTTGGGAAATGGTTTGGCAGTTTCATGTAGGTTAATCATACACTTACCATTTGACCCACCAATCCTACTCCTATGTATTTACCCAAGTGAATTGAAAACTTAGTGTTTCCACAAAAAAATTGTTACATGAATATGCATAATAGCTCAATTCATAATTGTCAAAAATTGGAAACACCCTAAATATAGTTTAACGAGTAACTGTGTAAGCAAACACTGGTACATCTATACAAAAGAACAGTACTTAGCAATAAAGAAGAATGAACTATTGATATACTTAACTACTTGTATGAACCTGAAAGGCATGCTGAGCGAAAGAATCCAGCCCCAAATGTTGCATACTGTATGATTCCATTTATGTGGCCTTCTGAAAAGACAAAACTACAGTGATGGAGATAAAAGTGGTTGCCAGGGGCTAGCAGTGGGGGGAAGGTGTGAACATAATGCCTTAGAGGAATATACAATGCCTTGGAAAGACATTTACAAGATTTTGTTACAAAATAGAAACAAGATAGTATGTAGAGAAATACTACATAAAAATTGTATTTACATTTAGGTAGAGAGGGAAAAGAATGTACGCAAAATGCCATCATGTTCTGCATGGTTATCTGAGGTATGTGATATCAGGTGATTTTTATTTTCTACTACTGGCTTATGTATATTTTCCAAATGTTCAATGCTTGTAATGAGAAACAAGCGATTAGAATTTACTAAACTAGAACAGTTTTGCCCCCTGGTGGCTCATTCACTAATTGTCTGCCTTTGGTCTGAGGGAAGAATGTTGTCATTCATTCAGATTGAAGACCATAGGCCACCGTAGGCTTTAAAACCTAAAGTAGAATTTTGAAGATTCACAAATCTTTTGGTGGGAAAAGTGGTTATGTCATAGAGTAGTGGTCTTGCGGAATTCAGATTATTACCTTTGACCATATCACATAATATGCTCTCAACCTACATAAGACACACAGAAATACCAACAACAGGAAGAGGAAAATAGGTTCCAGGATCAGCTGGGCACCATTAATAGAGTTCAAGGCAATCCACATGATAAGAAGATATTTGAAATATATATATATATATCTAATAAAGGATTTTTGTCCAGTGTATGTAAGTAAGTCTTTAAAATAATTATAAATAACAAAGCACTGGAAAAGAGTAGAAACATGGACAAAAGATGTGAATAGGTATTTCCAAATACCCAGTAAACATGAAAGAAAAACACTTAGCTTCATTACCCATCAAGGAAATGCAAATTCAAACCACAATGTGATGCTACCACATACCCAACAAAATGGTGAGATTGGACACAACAAAAGAACACTAGCTGGTTATGAGAATGTGGTGCAGCCAGAGTTCTCATATTCTGATGATAGTAATATAAAATTTATGCAAGCACTTTTGAAAAGCACTCAGAAATTCTGAGCAAATGCATTCCCTATAATGCAGCAATTCTACTCCAAGGATTATACTTAACAGAAATACAGGCATATGTTTACTAGTAGACATGTTCAAGAATATTCATAGCAGCATACTTTGTAATAGCTAAAAATGGGAAACTTACCCAATTGTCCATGAAAAGGAGAATGAATGAATTATGTATAATCACATAATGGAATACTAAACAGCATGAGGATAAATGGACAGTATATGAATCACTTTCACAAACATAGTATTGAGCAAAAGAGGACAAATGTATAAATACATATGGTCTGATTTATTTCTATAAAGGTCAAAAACATGCAAAAATTGTCATGCTATAAGTCAGAACAGTGATTACTCTAAGTGGGTAGTGACTGGAAGGAGGCCTGAGTGGGACTTCTGAAGTGCTGGTAGTATGCTGTTTCTCGATCTGGGAGCTGCTTACTATACAGATGGGCTCAACTTGTGAAAATTCATGTACTGTACCCTTAAGAGTTGTGCTCATTTCTGTATGTCTGTCATGAAGCAATTTTAAAAAGTTTAACCTAAAGAAAATGTAAGAGAATAAGGGAAATTTTTAGCTGGTCTCTGGAAAAAAAATTAAGTGTAATGATAACATAACTAAATAAGAAAACACTAAAAGTTTCGATGAGTCAACAATTTGAAATTTATATATGTCAAAAGAAATTTAATGAAACTGAGAAAATCATTTCCAGAACATTACAAATGTTTACTGTGTTTAATTAATAAAAACCTCATATAAATAGATTTTTTACTAGAAAAAACTTTACAAAGTTAATTTACAGATTATGAGGAAGAATGAAAGAATAATAAGGAAAATATGAAAAAGCTTACACTTTATTGGCAAAGAGATGGAAATGAAATGAATTATTAGATACCCTTTTTGCTTACCAGATACAATGATTATCAAATGATAATTACTGGGGATGTAATGATGTGACCTGTCTTACACTCTATTATTAGTAGAAGTGGAAATTGATATAACTATTCTGGAAAGCAATCTAAGAAAAATTTTTGAGACTCTGGAGAGGCCCTGGCTGAGTAGCTCAGTTGGTTAGAGCATTGTTCTGATACACCAAGGTTGTGGATTGGATCCCTGGTCAGGGCACATATAGGAGTCAACCAATGAATGCATAAACACGTGGAACAACAAATCAGTCTCTCTCTCTCCCTCCTCCTCTCTCCATCTAAAAATCAGTACATAAAAATTAAAAAAAGAGTTTGGAGAATGTTCATGCCTTTGATATCATTCAATTCCTAGAAAACTAACCTAAAGTATGAGCACAAAACTAACATATATAGGGAAATATGTATTATAACATTCCTTAAAATAGCAAAAGAATTAGGAACAACTTAATATTTCCAATTTAGGAATATTTGATACATTATGGTGTATTCACACTTAGATGTGCAAACATTAAAAATCATATTTGGCCCTGGCTGGTGTGGCTCAGTGGACTGAGCACTGGACTGTGAAGCAAAGGGTTGCCAGTTCGATTCCCAGTCAAGGCACATGCCTGGGTTGCAGGCCAGGTCCCCAGTAGGGGACGAGTGAGAGGCAACCACACATTGCTATTTCTGTTCCTCTCTTTCTCCCTCCCTTTCCCTATCTCTAAAAATAAATAAATAAAATCTTTTAAAAAAATCATATTTTGTCAGAAATTTTTAGCAGTACAAGGTTAATATGATACAGAATTATTGAAAAGAGCAGAAACAAAACCATATCAAGTTAGAACTATAATATATGTATGGATATATGTGTATATAATATACATATTATTTTATACATTTATATGTACATATATAGTATATAGTATATACTATATCACATAGTTATTATGCATACATGTATAAAATACACATGCCTACACATACATTTATATAGAGAAAACAAAAAAAATATGTTATCATGTGGTATATTGGTCTTTTTGGAATGCCATAACAAAATACCACAGGCTGGGTGACTTAAAAAACAAGTATTTATTTCCTCACAGTTCTGGAGAAGTTAGAGACCAAAGTATCAGTAGGGTTGGTTCCCTCTGTAGCCTCTCTCCTTGGCTTGCACATGGCTGCCTTCTCATTGGGTCCTCACACGCATATGCATCTCTGATGTCTCTCTGTGTGTCTAGAATTCTTTTAAGGATACCAGTCAGATTGGATTAGGGCCTACTTTATGATCTCACTTAACCTTAAATATCTCTTTAAAGGCCTTATCTCTACATAATGCAGTCACATTATGAGGTACCAGGGATTATGGAGGAGGACACAATTCGATCCATAACACATAGATACCAAGTTTTCTACCAAGTACAGTAAAGGAGTACAGCGACAGCTGACACCAAGTGGTTAAGTCCAGGCAAGGTGTGGGGAGGAGTACCTTGATCATTCCCTGGAAGTTAGTACTTACAGTAAATGTCCTCAATTTAGGGTGAGGGAGTTTTAGCAAAAAGCAAGTCTCATAGAGGCCTAGGTACAATGCAGGCCTGATTCTCCATGGGAGAACCTATCCGTGGGTATGGGTCTTGTGCATCTCTGAGTGGGAACTGGGCCAACGCCACACAGAACAGTCTACTACACCTCCCCCCTTGTTTTTAGTTAGGACTGCTATAGGTCCCACAAAGCTTGCTGCTTGCTGGTCTTCCACACCACCCTGGGAAAATAATTTGCAAACATGTCAAAGTACACAGGGCATTATCATTAACAGTAAGTAACCCACATTCTCGTATGAAGCCCATCAATCACTGTCAGGCAGTAATGATCAAATAGATAACATTCAAAGAACTCTGAGGGCCTATTTTGAATCAGGGTCAGATAGCTAAAGGGCCACAAAATTCTAGGGAAACCAACTCATTTCAGATTTGGACCCTTATCATTTAAATTGAGGGTACTGGCAAAGTAGGTTTCATAGGATTTTATGCATTCTTTTTTAGGCCTGATTGTCCTGGGAAACCTACCCTTTCCAGCACAGGGCTGCACTCAACACCAGCATTGTTTCAGGCTTAGGTGGAGCAGGGAGTAAGGCAGCCAAGAGATAAGGAGACTTCTTGCAGACAGAATGAGGACTCAGGCTATGTCAAAGCCAAGGGGTGGGGGGCAAGGGTCCATCACCTCCTTTTTCAATAGGCCCCCAAGTTCTTCCCTGAGGGCCTTCCCACATGATCATGCCTGTCTTAGGTCCATCCTCCCTTGAGGAATCTTACCTGTCATTGGCTAACTGACCAAGCAATGGGGGCCAGGCAGTGTGAAGAAATATGGGCAGAAACGGTACTCCTGCCAGGGAGATAAGCTTTGTCCCCTCAGTGACTTATGGTCCCAAGGTCTCTCAGTCAGCCTTAGTCATGGGGGGTTACAGCTTCTGAAACCAGAAAGGGTGGTTCCCAACATCTGATCTCCCCGCTTTTTCGTTTGCAAATGCTATTGTAGCAGTTAAGCCTGTGAAACCTACTATTTGCTGTTCCCCAACACAATCTTAAGAAAACAGTCTCTCTATATATCTTAAGGCACAAATAAGGATTAAGACAAAGGGGTATCCAAAGGCTACCATGACCCAAACCCATAAATCCAGTTTTTAGGGTTCAACCATTGAACATTATGGGGCACCATAATCCCTGGTACCTCATAATGTGACTGCATTATGTAGAGATAAGGCCTTTAAAGAGATATTTAAGGTTAAGTGGGATCATAAAGTAGGCCCCATACATTTGAACATTAGTTGTTACCCTCTGCAGGAGGTGCTTAAGCCTTGGCCTCTGTCGTTGGGGCACACCCCATCCTCCTCCTTTGGCAAACCCAGGCCCATGAGTGACGGTGTGAGTGTCCAGTGTGAGTGTCCATTTCCTTCTGGTTATTCACGGTCTGCTGGGCCATCTGGTCTGTCAGTCAATTGGTTCTTGGCTCCAGGTAGCAGAGCTTGGTGTCTGTCCTGCTCATGATAAGGCTTTACTCTTTTGGCTGGTAGCCAGACAGTACCTGTAGGGATGGAAACACAGCATACCCTCTTCCCCAAGTTAAGAAATCTACAGGGCCTTGCCAAGAGCCATTTCTCAGCGAATCCCTATATAAAACCTGAGGATAAGATGACTTTGGCTCTTTCGTCTGAAAATGTTTCTTAATTGGAGTACAGAGTGATTTATCACAATTTAGAAAATTATAGGTAAACCTGGCTAATAAAATCAAATTTTGGGAGAAGGACTCATGACTCCCCCTTTTTTATTTCTTAAGAAGATTTCAAAAGTATGAAGAACCTGTTCTACAATTGCCTGACCTTTTGGATTATAAGGTATTCCTGTTTTATGTCGGATATTCCAATGCTGAAGAAAAACCTGAGTAGAATGGGAAAGGTATCTAGAGCTATTATCAGTTTTAATTTGCTGAGGCCATCCTAAATGATTAAAGGCCTCAAGCCAATGGGTTTGTATATTTTTAGAAGATTCTCCTATTAAGGCAGATGCATGTAGAGCACCAAAGTATCAATAGAAATATGAACATATTTGAGTTTTCCAAAGGAAGCATAATGAATAACATCTGTTTGCCAAATTATTTGAGAACCTAGGCCTTGAGGATTAACTCTTGTGAATGGGGGTGACTTGCTAAGGGCTAGGCAATCAGGACATTCTTTAATAATCTACTTAGCTTGGAAAGACAGGCCCCCTGCTGTTTCTGAAAGCTGCAATGAGTTGCTCCCCTTGAGAAAAGCCATGCCATCCCTTTTCCTCCACCAGATTCAGTAATCCATGTGAATGTCTCATTTCATCCATAATGACACAGACCCCAGGAGCCGGGGTCCGCATCAAGTACCATTATTAACACAAAGGGATAAGGAAGGGGAAGGGTCCCTGAAGAATGATCAAAGATGCAATCCTCACTTTGAAGTCACATGGCTTTTTAAATTTCCTACAAACAATTGCATGGTCATGCCTGTGTAAAACATGTAATAATGGCAAAAAATTAAAATATTTAGAATTTACTAAAACAGAGTCATTGTTGCCCCCTGGTGGCTCATTCAATAATCGTCTGTTTGGGGGTGAGTAAAGAATGAGGTCTTCCACTCACGCTGTAGAGCAAATATTACTGTGATCTTAATTCCAGCACTCACCATATCTCTGAGTACAACAAAGGTTCTGAAATTTTAAATGTTCCCCTTGTGATCATGTGACAGTATGCTCTCAGCCACTGTAAGACAGAAAAACATCAAGGGCAGGAAGAGGAACATAGGTTCCAGGATCAGCTGGACATTTGTGGCAGGGCCTCTGCAATCAGTGGGCTAAAGAGGGCAGGTGATTGGAATTGGGGCAGGGGTCTCTGGGTTAAAGAAGAGGGGACCCATCAAAGTGAAAGTCCAGGGGGCAGAATGGACTCTCTGGGGGATCAATAAAAGGGTGAGCATGAAGAGGACTCAAGATGAGTGGGAGAAGGCGGTCCAACCAGCAAGAAGGCCAATATTAGCAGAGTACAGGGAAGATAAGCAGCTCAGTTGTGGGCCAGCAGCTACTGAAGCAAGCTGGGCCACCAAAGCCTTCCCATAGACATGTCCTACTCATTATATCAAGCCCCATCACACCTCCAAGTTTTTAGTGGCCCATAGTTTCCTCTTGGGGACCCCTGAGAAGCCCTTGAATTTTCCACAAATAGTGGTTGCCCAGCTGACTCTTCCTTATTCACAGAGTATAACAAGGAATGGGCACGACTGGGCCTGGGCCTAAGGCTGAGATTGGAACTGCTTGTACCTTAGGATGCTTGGATAGTCAGGTTTGACCAGGGGAGAAATGTAAGGGTGGAAAAGGTAGAACTCATTGACAAAGCACTCACCCATGACTGAGAGTTTGATGTCCTGGCAAGGACTCATGGAGCCAGGACTAATGTGCTACTGGGATGGCTGCTGGAGGCTGGGGAATGGAGGATTGGGGAGAACAAACAGTGACCACAATAAGTGAAGTGAACATACCAGAACTGATTAGATATTGGGTAAAGAGTCAGAAAGTTTAAAGTGTCAGGGATGTGGCAATGTTAGGATAGAGTTACAATGTAAGCCCAGATAAACTGCTACTTGACTATGTTCCCTGGGGAGGCTCAGAAGACATTCCTTCACCAGGAATACACTGGTGAGAAGGGGCACTCGCTTCTTTGAGAAGATCAATAGCAGTTGTTTTGTAGACCAGGACTGACAGTAGGAGATGCTGTGATGGAACTGGGCCCCCCAGTTCAGAATCAATGAAGGTGATAGGATTCTGGTATAGCCAAAGCCAATGATGATATTTAACTGACCTAGGCATGACTGAAGTAATTGCCACAGTGAACCATGTTATGGACTGAATTGTGCCTCCCTAAATTCATGCACTAAAGCCCTAACCCCCAGTACATTTGAATGTGACTGTATTTGGAGGTAGGGCCTTTAAAGAAATAATTAAGGTAAAATGAAGTCACATGGAAGGGCTCTAATTGAATATGTCTGGTGTCCTTACAAGAAGAAGAGTTAAGGACCCAGACATATACACAGAGGGAAGACTGAAGACACAGGGAAAATATGAACATCTACAAGCATAGGAGAAAGGCCTCAGAAGGGAGCAAGCCTGCCAACACTTTGATCTTGGACTTCTAGTCTCTAAAATTTTGAGAAAATAAATCACTGTTTTTTTATGCCACCTAGTCTGAGGTACTTTGTTACAGAAGACTGAGCAGACTAATACAAGACACGACACAGCAGAAAGAAGGAGCTCCTACCCTTTGGGACAGCATGGGTGGAACTGGAAAGCATTATGCTAAGTAAAATAAGCCAGGCAGTGAAAGACAAATGCTATATGACCTCACCTATAAGTGGAACCTAATCAACAAAACAAACAAGCAAGCCAAATAGAACCAGAGACATTGAAACTAAGAACAAACTGACAGTAACCAGAGGGGAGGTGGGAGAGGATAGTGGGAGGAAAAGGGAAAAGATTTTTCAGGAACATCTATAGAAGAACAATGAACAAAAACAAGGAGGGGTGGGATCAGGGGTGGGATCAGGGGTGGGAAGTGGGGATGGCTGGGGTCGGGGGCAGTGGTGGGGAGAAATGGAGACAACTGTACTTGAACAACACTTTAAAAAAGGAAAAAAAATACACAAGGGTAGAGTAGCAACCTGAATGCCGTGACCTGTAGAAATCCCTAGCAAGAGTTAATATGCATTGTATTCTTAGGGACAAGAAAGATGGATAGCCAACTAGGGTGACAGTTGACTTGTATACTTTCTAGACATTTATAGTTGGGGAGCAAAAGGCTAATGCCAGCCACTGTAATGGAAAATCATGATCCTTCATCCAGTTTCCAATCTAATTGAAAAAAGGCTGGGTGCCCTTGGAGAAGAACTCCATAATACCACTGCAAATATGCATAATAAATATTTCCCCAGTGCTTCCCTAAGGGTGCCAATGTCCATTTACTTTCAGTTATACTGAAAAGGGTGTTGAAGAGAGCTGGTTATTCACCAAGGCCATTACTGTAGGTAATGAATGACAAAGAAGCTGCTATGGACTGGATGTTTGTGTCTTGCCCAAATTTTTATGTTGAAGCCCCCCAAATCTCCAATGTAATGGGATCTAGAAGTGGGGCTTTTGTGAGGTAATTAGGGTTAGATTAGCTCATGAGTGTGGAGCCTTCATTATGGGATCAGTGCCTTTTTTTTAAGTATTTTATTTATTTATTTTAGAGAGGGAAGGGAGGGAGAAAGACAGAGAGAGAGAAACATCAATGTGCAGTTGCTGGGGACCTGGCCTGCAAACCAGGCATGTGCCCTGACTGGGAATCGAGCCTGTGATGCTTTGGTTCACAGCCCGTGCTCAATCCACTGAGCTATGCCAGCCAGGGAAGATCAGTGCCCTTTTAAAAAGAGGAAGATGTCAGCACTTGTGAAACTGGGCGAGTTTAAAGGATGACGTTGCTCTTGGTTTAAAGTCTTCATAAATGAATGCTGAATGTTTGCTATTTGTTACAAGAATGCTCTTAAGAAAGGAATTTTAGTACTGACATTAATGGAATTCCTGTAAATACTTTAGTAAATAATAACCCATGCAGCAGGGACCTAGGAAGAAGCTTAGAGCAGAGATTTCTTCCTCTTCTAGGGCTACAGTTACCATCTGTTTAAGATTGTTTTCTATCATGGAACAGAGTTTTGTTCTGTACATAAACTGAGTAGCACGTGATTTTTTTTAACCTACCAACTCAATACTGACTTATACCTTCATACTGATGTGAAAGCATGGTGGAAAGCATTTATGTCAGATCTCAGGGCAAGGTGCAGTTTACTGCAGTGAGGCCACACAGACTGAGGATATGAGAGGTGAGCTGGGGTCTTCCCATGAGGAGCAGCAACAGGCACTGAGGGACAGATATACTTTTAGAGTCCCAGATAAGGTGGCAGCTTTAGGTTTGGCTGTGTGGACAGAGTGGATTGAGTATTTTCAACCTGAAGATACAAGAAGCATATTGACAGAAGTTTAGAGCAGGGAATGAACTAGAACCGTCATAGAGTTATTCTGAGGAACCAAGCCCTTGTTAAAGGGGGAGGAAGGTGAGTGCAGAAACCTAATTTTGGTGGACACCCTGGAGTCTCCACTGGAATGTAACTGCTACTAGAAGATGATGCCTTCTCCCTCCTCTCGCTGACACACATATTAAGGAAGCCCAATGTATAGGAAGGAACATAGGTGTTAGAGTCAAGCAGACCTGGGTTCAAGTCATGGTTCTGCCACTTATTTACCTGCTATGTGACCTGGAACACATTACTTACCCTCTCTTATCTTCAATTCCCTCATCTATAAAATAGGAATAATAAGAGTACCTACCTTATAGAATGGTCTTAGGATTAATGGAGGCAGTGAAAGTGTAATAAGTTAAGTTTATTGAGTTGTCTTAATTCACTGGGGATATATACATAAAATTGTTTCACTTTATACCCTAACTCTTACTGTACCACTGATGGAGGCATGATACTATATTCCACTGCGGTGTAAAACTTTTTGCCTGCACACTGTGATAGCTTCTGGCAAGCTCATGGGCCTCAACCTTATTATCATTTTGGGAATTTCCCCAGACTTGCAGACATATGCCACATTTACATATATGTATGTATATGTACACACACACACACACACACACACACACATATAATTTCATTTATTTATTTATTTATTTTTAGAGAGAGGGGAAAAGAGGGAGAAAGAGAGGGAGAGAAACATCAATCTGTGGTTGCCTCTCATGCACCCCCTACTGGGGACCTGGCCTGCAACCCAGACATGTGTCCTGACTGGGAATAAAACTGGGGACCTTTCAGTTCTCAGGCTGGTGCTCAATCCACTGACCCACACCAGCCAGGGCCATATATATCTTACCTACTCCTGAAGAATCAGGAAATTGATGATCCTGTACTTTCCCTCTCTCCACCTGAAAGTCCCTCAGATCTTCAACTCTCTTGCTTTGGGGACGGGAAACATTGCACACCCCCAGACTAGACCTCTTTTATCAACTGGACAGCTGGTTTTTCCACAACAGTATCTGTTGGCTGGTGTCTGGCCCTAAGAGTCTGGTCTTCTGAACTTAGAATATGAGGTATTGAGTGTCTTTTGCTTAGCCACAGTTCCAAGAGAAAAGGTAAACTGTAGGGACAGAAACCAGATTAGTGGTTGCTAGGGGCTCAAATTAGGGGTTAGGGGATTGACTGTGAAAGAACATGCAGGAACTTTTGGTAGTGATGGAAATGTTTTACATCTTATTCTGGTGGTGATTTTGTGATAAAACTCATTGAACTATACACCTAAAAGGAAATACTTTTATGGAACCTAAATTATACTTTAATAAAAGGGAAAAATGGGAAATGGGAAAGTCTCTTTGGGCACCTAATAGTATCTTATCACTAGGTAAAGAGCTTAGTCCCTGGCACACAGTATTTAATAAATGGTAGCTGCTGTTCCTGCTAAGGGCCATCTCTGCTGGTGATCTGCCAGCAATGTCATAGTCACAAAGTTATCTAGTTATGTATCTAGTCACCCCATTGCTACCTTCTCTGGACTGTTCTATTACCTGTGGCTCTTAGTATAGCACCATTAGTGCATGGTCTGGTGAGGTTGTTATTTCTGCGGGCCTCAGGCAAAGGGGGAGTCTGCTTCAGCATTCCAGTTCTGGGTCCCTGAAAATTTAGAGCCAAGGTGGAGGGGGAAAGTCCCTCCAGAGAGGACCAAGTCGCTGACCACTAAGAAAGTCTGTATAGGACCTCCCAGAAGATTGGCTAGGTTGGTACTTTGGTCTCTGCTTGCAGGACTACCTTTCCTGATGTCCCTGCAGAGAGGCATGACCTCATATTGAGCCAGACTCACTTATTCTCATTTCCAGAAGCCCTGCACTCAGCACAGAGGATACAGTGAAATAAAGCAGGACAAAGATACTTGTTTTTAGCTTACTGCTGACTCAGGATAGCAGCTGATAACCTATCATAGCATATGCCTCCTTATTTTCATCAGAAACTTTTACATATTTTATTTAAATATTTCAAACTCTAGACCATTGACATTTCTAAAAGGAGGCTTTTGAATAGCAGTTAATAGGGTAAATGGATGACCATAAGGCGTGGGCAAGCATTCTGTAAAAGTCAGGTATCACCCTGTCATTTGAGATTCCCATATAATTTGCTTAACCTCCTGTCTACATCCATATGAACCCCAGTATGTGTTTGGCATCCTGAGGAGAATTTGATTTTCTCCTAATCACACACTTTTGGCTCTGAGTTCTTGCTTGAGCTGAATTAACTTAGCAAACAGATGTTCTCACCACCTCACCTTCACTGACACTATTCCCCACACTGGAGACAGTGGAATGTCACAGTTAAAAGCCCAGCCCTGGCTGCACATTTGCATCACCTGGGGAGCCTTTAAAACTTCCAATGACAAGGCTGCAACCCTTGTCAGTGTTTTTTAAAGGTTCCTCAGGTGCTTATGTTGTGCTGCCAAAGTTGAGAAATGGTGATTTTGAAGTTCAGGCAGACCTGGGTTTAGTCCTGGCCTGGTCCACTGGCTGTTGATGCACCTTGAATAATTACCTAAATTTTCTAAATCTCAATTTCTGCATTTCTAAAAGGGTTTGCCTAAAGAGTCTGTGAGTTAATCCCAATAAGGATAGTGCCTGATAAGGATTAAGCATCTCATAAATGGAAGCTGTAAATGCATTTTTCAGTTAGCAATATTTGTGCTTTGGATAAAACTCATTGACCACTGTACAAAGGTTGTAAATATATTTTTATAATACACTCTATTGCTATTATTTATGGTGGATAATGGGAAAGTTAATGCTCTTAAAACTGTGAACTCAGGAAACCAGTGGTCTGAATGGAGAAATAAAAGAAGATAAATTTTAGCCACAAATATTCATTGTGATTTTAACTCTTGGTAAGCTTTGAGGAGACGAAGAGTTGATGTGATCTAAGCTCTCCAGGGACTCATAAATCTAACTGTGGTGAGAATAGATGTATAGACAAAGAAAAAGTTAACCTTAACTTATGCTACAGATGATAAATAAATTCAGACTCTATCTAGACTGGCAAGGACAGTTTTCACAGAGTAGAATGTTGCTTTGAAAGGACCTTGTCTTTGAAATATAGGTAGGGTTTGTTTGTTTATTTTGGTCATTAGATTCCACATATAAGTGAAATCACACACACCACAATATACAGATAATGTATTACAGAATTGTACACTTGATACCAATTAAAAAAGAAAGAAAAGAATTGTATACCTGAAACCTATATAATTTTATTAACCAATGTCAGTCCAATAAATTCAATAAAAATTAAAAAAGAAATATGCGTGTGATTTGGACTGGCAGAGAGGATTGGAGAGAGCACCTCAGAAAGAGGAAATAGCTAGGAAGAGATCCAATGCCTGGAATAAAGATTGGTGGATTACTCTGACTGGAATACATGGTTTGTTATGGAACGCACTAGGGGTAAGTATGGAGAGGCAGGTTCAGGAAAAACTTGAATCCCAGATGAAGGGCTGTGGACTTTATCCTGTAGGCTCTTAAGAGGTGTATGTATGTTTGAATGTTATGATTGAATCCTTTGGGTGCTTAATGAATATATGTATGAAGGGTCAAGGATGTGAATTAATTACATTCTCCCTATGGAATCTGAACCAATAGAGAAATATACTCATGAATCAGAATGTTACATTCTCCCTATGGAATCTGAACCAATAGAGAAATATACTCATGAATCAGAATGTCTGAACTTTGTTAATGATAAAGTTGTGTTGGAAAACATAGTATAACTCCAAGGCCAAAATGGACTTCCTACTCTTTTCTCCTAAATTAGATGAAATTAGTCATTTAGTCACAGGCAGGAGAAGCCATGACCTGGTTGCATAAGCAGAAAAAAGAAAGAATATTTGCCACTCATACAGAGAAATGGAGCAAGAGGTCAGGCCATTTATTTACAGTGACTTTGAGCATATTAGCTCTTCCCAGAATGGGAACCAATGGAAATAGGCTGTTATAAAATGGCATCTTTTAAATATAATTTCAGGAAGTTGACTCCCTAGGAGTTCATGAACCCCAGAATAAAGATCCCTAATGTAGGCAATTATAAGTCACAAACTTTTTTTAGTAGGGGAATGAAGTAGTAGAATTATTCATAACAGCCAAAAATTGGAAGCAACCAAAATCTCCTTCAACTTTCAAATGGTACATCCATACCTTAGAATACTACTCAGTTATAAGAAAGAATGAGGACAATATACTGGGACACTTGTACTTTTCAATTTATACCCTTCATTAAGAGAAAAACAAATAAATTTATCAAATTTAAGAGGTAGGTGGTGACTCTAAATAAGTGGTTTTCATCAAAACTCTGGAGCCCAGCCCTGGCTGGTGGGGCTCGGTGGATTGAGTGCCAGCCTGTGAACCAGAGGGTCACTGGCTCAATTCCCAGTCAGGGCACATACCTGGGTTATGGAACAAGTCCCCAGTGGGGGGCTTGTGAGAGGCAACCACACACTGAAGTTTCTCACCCTCTGTTTCTTTTTCCCTTCCCCTCTATCTAAAAATAAATAAATAAAATATTTTAAAAAAACACAAAAAACTCTGGAACCCAGAGGGAGAAAGGGCTTTGAGTTTATGTGGCTCTCAGCTCATTCAACCTTGTTAATGCTGAAGCATTTTCACTTTTATCTGTTATTTATATTGGGTTTTAGTAGCTGTATTAGTGAGGATGAGAGACAGACAGATAGAATGAATTGGAAAAACCTATAGTTCCCTTCCTGTGCGTTAAATATCCCATAGATCACTCATAATGATGTGATACAAGATGAAGGGGGTTCCCCACTAAACAATACTCTGTGATTGACACCAGCTGGGTGTTCAAATCACAGGTTAAGGACTCAGTCACAAGATTTATCGTCACCCCCAATTCAGACACCAAAATCACAAGTTGAGCTTGTTACCTGTGCTTCTGACTGATTGTATATAAATAGGAGGTTTTGGACTTCTGGCCAAGATGGAGGTGTAGGTAGATACACTTTGTCTCCTCACACAAACCAAAGAAGGACAAACAAATTTAAAACCAAAAAAATAACCAGAACTGCCAGAAAATTGAACTGTATAAAAATCCAACAACCAAGGGGTTAAAAAAGAAACATTCATTGAGACCAGTAGGAGGGGCAGAGATGGGCAGTCAGGGCAAGGCAACCACTGGAGGACCAGGTGGGTGGGGTGCCAACTGGCAAACCAGGTGGTCCTACATTTGTATGTGGATAAACTGGGAGAAACAACTGCGGAGTGAGACAGACCATGCAACCCAGGTTTCCAGTGTGGGGAAATAAAGCCTCAAAACCTCTGGCTGTAAAATGCTGTGGGGTTTGAAGTATCAGGAGAAACTGCCAGCCTCAGAAGAGAGTTTGTTGGAGAGACCCACAGGGTCCTAGAACGTACACAAGCCCATCTGCCCAGGAATCAGCACCAGAAGGGCCAAATTTGCTTGTAGATAGTGGGGGAAGTGATTGAAAGCCGGCTGAGAACTGAGCAAGCAGCATTGTTCCCTCTCTGACCCCTCCCCAACATATAGCACCACTGTGTAGTGCCGTGGATTGCCCCACCCTGGTGAATAGCTAAGGCTCTGCCCCTTACTATGTAACAGGCATGCCGAGACAAATATATATATATCTCAAATGAAAGAACAGACCAAAGCTCCAAAAATGACACTAAACAATGAAGAGATAGCCAACCTATCAGATGCAGAGTTCAATACCCTGGTGATCAAGATGCTCACAGAAATAGTTGAGTATGGTTGCAAAATAGAGGAAGAAGTGAAGGCTATGAAAAGTGAAATAAAGAAAAGTATACAGGGAACCAACAGTGAAGGGAAGGAAACTAGGTCTCAAATCAACGATTTGGAGCAGAAGGAAGAAATAAACATTCAATTGTAGAAAAAAGAATGAAGAAACAAGAATTCAACTGAAGAAAAAAAGAATGAAGAAACAAGAATTCAAATAAATGAGGAGAGGCTTAGAAACCTCTGGGACAGCTTTAAATTTTCCAACACTCAAATCATAGGGGTGTCAGAAGGAGAAGAGGAAGAACACAGAATTGAAAACTTACTTGAAAAAATAATGAAAGAGCATTTCCCCCATCTGGCAAAGGAAATAGACTTCTAGGAAGTCCAGGAAGCTCAGAGAGTCCCAAAAAAGTTGGACCCAAGGAAGCACACACCAAAGCATATCATAATTACATTACCCAAGACTAAAGACAAGGAGAGAATCTTAAAAGCAGCAAGAGAAAAAAGACAGTTATTTACCAAGGAGTTACCATAAGACTGTCAGCTGATTTCTCAAAAGAAACCTTACAGGCAAGAAGGGGCTGGAAAGAAGTATTCAAAGTAAAGAAAGGCAATATCTAAGATTAATCTATCCAGCAAAGCTATCATTTAGAATGGAAGGGCAGATAAAGTGCTTTCCAGATAAGGTCAAGTTAAAGGAGTTCATCATCACCAAGCCCTTATTATATGAAATGTTAAAGAGACTTATAAGTGACAAACTCACAACTATCAACAACTGAACATAAAAAGAAACAAAAATGAACTAAGCAAATGAGTAGAACAGGAACAGAATCACAGAAATGGAGATCACATGGAGGATTATCAGCAGGGAGGGGATGGGGGGGACAGTGGGGGAAAAGATACAGGGAATAAGAAACACAAATGGTAGATATAAAGTAGACAGGGGGCAGGTTAACAATAGTATAGGAAGTGGAGAAGTCAAAGAACTTACACATATGGCCCTTGGACATGAACTAAGGGGGTTGGGTTCTGGTGGGAGGGGGTTGCAGGGCATAGAGGAATAAAGGGGAAAAAGAAATGGAACAACTGTAATAGCATAATCAATAAAATATATTTTTAAAAATAAAGTCTATCTTACCAGGGTCAAAAAAATAAAAAAAAATAGGAGGTTTTCATGACCTCCTCCTTAGGTTTCATTAATTTGCTACAGTGGCCCACAGGTGTCAGGGAAACACTTATGTTATCAGTTTAATAAAGGATATGATAAAAGGTATTGATGAACAGCCAGATGAAGAGATATATTGGGAAAGTTTTGGGGAGATCCCAAGCGCTGGAGCTTCTGTCCCTGTCGAGTTGGGTGTGTCACCCTTCTGGTACAAAGATGTGTTTACCCACCTGGAAGCTCCTTGAAACCCATATTGGGACTTTATGGAGGCTTCATGGTGTAGTCATGATCAATTATTAACTCCTTTTCCTGCCCCTCTCCTCTCTCTGGAGAATGGAGGGTAGGACTGAAAATTCCAATCTTCTAATCATGGCTTTGTCTTTCTGGTGACCAGCCCCCATCTAGTAGCTATCCCAGAGTACACCCCACAGCCCCACATTTGCCTCATTACAACAAAAGACACTCCTAATGTTCTTAACACTTACAAATTTAGAAGAGTTCTAGGAGCCCTGTGTTGAGGAATGAGGACAAAGAGCAAATAGTTATTTAATGGAAGTTGGTAAGTCCCAAGATGTACAAGGTAGATTGGCAAGCTGGAGACCCAGAATTGCTGATGATTTAGTGTTAGTCTAAGTGAAAATACCTGAGAACCAGGAGAGCCAATAATATAGTTAGACACAGGAAGACTGGATAATTCAGTTTGAGTCTAAAGATAGAAAAAATTCAATGCTACACTTTGAAGACCATCAGGTAGAAATAATTCTCTCTTATTTGGAAGGGGTCATCCTTTTTTGTTTTATTTACGCCTTTGACTGATTGGATTAGGCCTACCCATATTAGGAAGGGCAATCTGCTTTACTCAGTCTACCAATTTAAATGTTAATCCATTCAAAAACATTCTCACAGACACCCAAAATAATATTTGATTAAGTATCTGGGCACCCTGTGTCCTAGTCAAGTTCACACATAAAGTTAACTATCACAGTGACTAAAAAATGTTTGAATATCACTGACCTACTAAATATCCACCATTGTACTAATGAGAAAGTTGAAGTCAGAAGGAGGAAGGCCACTGGTTTTCTGATTTTTCTTAGTAGATCTACTTTTGCTGATCCAATTCATGTACAGTGCTTCCTTCTCTTATGGGAGCTCCAGAGTAGAACCCATTTCCTTGTTTTTTCCATTTTCTAGAGTCTACCACATTTCTTGGCTTGTAACCATCTTCCTCCATTTTCAAAGACACCAATGATTGAGCCTTTCTCACATCAAATCACTCTAACACAGACTTTCCTGACACCTTCTTTCACTTATAAGCTTGCTTGTAATTACTTTGGACTGACCAGGATCATTTCCTCATCTTGACCTCAGCTGACTAACAGTCTTAGTTCTATCTACAACCTTAATTCCTCCCTGTGAAATAACAGCATATTCACAGATGCTGCAGATTATGAAATGGAAGTCCACTATTCTGTCTTAATACTACTGCCAAAGACATCTGAAAGAACCTCTCTCTTCACACTGTTGACCTGTTTCCAGAGGGACACTGGCTCCCTGGCCAGTGTCCATGTGCCTCTACAAGAGGTTCTTAACCTACCTAGCCAGTATTATCTCCTCAGAATTCCTTCTTTTACTGGTTGTTCTACATGGCAAGTGAACATTTTTTTTTGGGCTGAGATTACAGAACCACAGCTAACTCAACCTATCTAAGGCCAGCTTCTCATTAGTGAATGGCACATTGAATCAAAATTCTAAATAGTTTCTATATACTTCAGGGCCTTCTCATTTACTTTTCCTTCTGTTTTTGAATGTTCTTTCCCAAGATTTTCTTATGGATATCTTATTTCTTTCAGGTTTCTGCTCCACTCTTTCCCTGATTACCATATGAGAAATTGCATATCTCTGCCCTACTCCATGTCTGTCTCTTTCCATCCCTCTATTCTGCTTCATTTTTCTTCTTGGCATTTATCATGACCTCACATACATCATATAAGAAATTTCTTTGCTTATTTTTCTTTAATTTTTAAAAATTTATTTTTTTAAAAAATTAAGTATAGTTGGTACCCATTATACTAGTTTCAGTAGTACAATCTAATGATTTGACATCTACATACCTTACAATGTGATCACTACACTAAGACTATTGATCTGTCATTGTGCAAATTTATCACAATATTATTGACTATATCCCCCTTTCACCTTTTTTACCCATCCCCCACCCTTTTATTTGTTTTTCTTTCTCCTCTCACTAGAACATGAGCTCCATGAGTAGAATTTTTTCTTCACTGCTATAGCACCAGCATCTAGAACTAAGCCTGCCATCTACTAAGTGCTTAGTAAATACTTGCTTTAATGAATCCCCTTCTCTCTATCCCTATTGATACCAATTTAGAGTGTGTTCATCATTGCTTCTCATCTGGATAATTGAAACAGTCTTCTAACTGGTCTCTAGGATTCCCCATTGCCATTTCTGCAGTCCAAATGATCTTTCAAAACCACATATCCAATTGAGACATTCTCTTGCTCAAAACAGACAAATAAACATACAAACAAAAAACTTCAATGGCTTATTTTCTTCAGGATAAGATAACATGGCACCGAGGCTCTTCATAATCTGGTCCCTGTCTACTTGTCATTCAGTCATGAAATAAGCACTTCATGAGTACCTACTCTGTGTCAGATACTGTTTCTAGGTTATGAAGCCACAATAGTGAATGAAATATGGCCTCCACCCTCAAAAGACTCATAGGACTAGCTCATATGTCTTGAAATTGACTCGCACAGAGAGCAGGGTGGGTTAAAGGATGGAAGTTGAGGTGGGACAGCTAGGTTTCCTAGGTATAAGCAGCAGCAGCATTTGTAACCAGCACCCATCCCAGGAGCTGCTTTCCTAACAAAGTAGAAAATTTACCTTGGGTAAATTGAATATGGAGATAAGGGACAGAGTAGAACAGAGCCTAAGACTTACTTTTGAGCTCCACAGCAGACCTACAGGAAAAACAGGAATCAGCATCCAGGGGTAAAATACATAAGAATGAAGTCCTCCTTGCATTAGCAATGGGGGTGCTGGGAGGCTGACCTGAGCTGGCTTCTCTGCCCAGTACACAAAAAAAGAAGTCTGTTTATTGGGGGACCCATCTACTTATACAGAGGCTGCAGTTAGGCAATCTTTTCAAGGAAGATGATTTTGAAGAAATAGTTCTATACAAAGGCAAAGCTATTTCTCCTATTCATCAAAGTCCTCTAGACATAAGCATAAACGATCAACAAAGGAATGCCAAGTATTTGAAGGAAACAGTAACATAAAAGAAGTCCAAGATGAACAAAGAAATATCTGATCCTGAAGAAACCAGATCAAAGGATTCAAAGGATCAAAAAGTATCTTTAAAAAGTTTCCTTATTTAGCACTCCCACAAAGATGAGAGAATACAAAAGGCCAGAAAGGGAATCAGAAAATGAGAAATTTATTGTATAAATAAAGACATGATTAGAAAGTACAATGATATGAAGGGCACAGAGAGCTAAATTAGATTTTCAGGAAGATATAGAAAGTATGAAATAGATTTCATCTGTAATAAAAAGCTCATAAAAAAGAAAATATTTTCAAAGCAGTTTTTACAATCATTCATAAAAGTCCTGCTTTTGTATTCTATGTTGATGGGCTTTTGCAATTAGATTTTAGGCCTACAACTTGTTCCATATTTGGTGGCATAAGTGTATCACTGTGAAAACCAGCATCCCTCAAATCTGGAAGATCTCTAAAAGTTTTTCTCTTCGTATTATAGGCAATACTTAGAATGAGTAACTAATAAAATAAAAAGTAGCCACTTATAAGGATTGGAATTATCCAAATATTTAAGAGAATATAGGAATATTTCAATTTATACAATTTAGAGACCCATGGATATAGTCACAATTTTAGGAAAAGAAAGATAAGGACCATAGAGAGTAGGGGGAGGGGTTCATGGTTACTCAGAGCTTTAGTGCAGAAACTGGCCTCCTCCACAGAGGAATGGAAATTAGTTTAAAGGTCATGAACAAACTCTTCTCAGAGTTTCCAAAGTTATATGATTATTTATAAGTTTAGCAAAAATATTTAATTTGAAAATTATTTTGTTACATTTAAGAATAACCTATAATGTCACTTCTATATAACTGGAGAATATCTTTTTAAAAAAATATATTTTATTGTTGTTCAATTACAGTTCTCTGCATTTACCCCCACCACTCCCCCACACCCCAGCCAAACCCACCTCCCTCCCTTGCTTTCACTCCCCCTTGGTTTTGTCCACGTGTCCTTTAGGCATTGCTTCAGTTGAACAGACTTTCATTAATGGAAAAACAATAGCTGCCTTACAAAAATCTTTTTAAAAAGTGCCATACAAATAGTTTTAGAGAAAACAATTCAGTTCAGCTGCTGTTGGGGTAACAGGCAAACCATTTTAGTCTTGACCAGGATGTCAGTGCTGTCCTTAAATAAATGCGTAGTCTTAATGGCATCGTTCTAGGGCTTTTAGACACAAGTTCCCATAGAGATATGATGACCAATAAGAAATCACTTCTTGCCCTGGCGGGTGTAGCTCAGTGGATTGAGCGCGGGCTGCGAGCCAGGCATCGCAGGTTCGATTCCCAGTCAGGGCACGTGCCTGGGTTACAGGCCATGTCCCCCGGCGACCGCACATTGATGTTTCTCTCCCTCCCTCTCTCTCTCTCCCCCTCCCTCCCTTCCCTCTCTAAAAATAAATAAAATCTTAAAAAAAAAAGAAATCACTTCTCAATGCCTTTGACATTTTGTGAATGATGTCTGTGTAGCCTTACCAATATGAGCTCTACTTCTGGGTCTGATGCTTAAGACTATTAAGACTTTGGACAAGTGAGTTCTCTGACCTGTTATACGTTCACGAAGTTGTAGCTATCATTAGTATTATTACCATTGCTACTATTATAAATTCCCACTTAAAATGGGGATGATTAAGTACTTACCTCATAGAATTTTTATGATAATTAAATGACATAACACACTTAGAACTTCAGCATGTAGTAATACTCAGCGAAAGGTAGTTGCTATTAGTAGCAATAGCAGTGTGAAAGTTAAGTTATAAAGTCAGCATGTCAAGACAAGATCACCTGATCAACAAAACAATCAAGCAAGCAATATAGAACCAAAGACACTGAAATGAAGAACAAACTGACAGTAACCGGGGGGAGGTGGGAGGATAATGAGGGGGGAAAGGGGAAGGGTTTTCAGGAACATGTATAAAGGACACATGGACAAAACCAGAGGGGTAGGATCAAGGGTGGGAAGTGGGGATAGCTGTGGTAGGGGGAGTGGTGGGGAAAAATAGAGAAAACCGTACTTGAACAACAATAAAGAAGTTTTAAAAAAGACAAAATCACCTTAAAATTATTCCTGAAAATCCCTACAAATTTCCCATAAAATACACTATCTGTGCTGTTGTATATATCCTGCCCAACTGATTTACTTCTTTTTCATGCTCATCCTGTAGCATATACTTACTGAATGAAATGGCAAGTGAAATTGCTCTTTGTATTTCTTTTATTCTCCTGTATTGGGAGGGGATGGAGGAGCAGTATGAACACACAGTTGAATTTGCATTAATTATATGCAGTATATGGGACACCACTGGTTTATTAGTGTTAGAAAGCTGGCTCCCTTCAGGGTCATCTACTGTGAGCCCTACCCTGTGCTACTTTCTTGTTTTCTGAGACAAAAGACATGGAAAGTTTTTAAAAACCTGACCATGAGATCCTTTTCTATAAAAACCACAGAATTTTACTGTTTGAAAGGATATTGAAGGTATTGGCCAATGAACTTGAAACCGGAAAAGACACCAGGCATTTGGGCTGCCTGTCACTACCAAACCCAATAAGCAATGACAGCGATTGAATCTTTATGGGCGCTTTATTCAGCTGGCTAGCAATCTGAGAAGATGGTGGATTCATACCCTAACAGACCACCTTCTCTTCTCTTTCCAGGCCAGACTTTTCTATAACAGGGAATAAACAAGGTGAGGTGAGGGCTTTGGAATTCAGGGAGGATTAGGTGAACAAAGCTGAAACATTCCTGTCCTGGGTAGCTAGCGTTCCCAGGGGCGGTGGTCATCTGTCTCTCCCTAGAACACAAAGGTCCAGATGTCTCCAATTTGTCCCCAGGCGGTAATCTTGAGCAGTGCCCCAGGAGGTCAGCTGTTTTCCCAGGAGCCAGGACCGGCCTTATCTGTAGTTTCTGAAACAAAAGCTTTAACATAATACATTACTTGCTGGGCTTATAACTTTTTACCTTAAACTAAAATTTTCCAACTCTTGTTGGAGACTCACTGTGTGGCAGAATATGAGTTCAGATGTGACTGGGCTACTTAAAGCCAGATGAGTCACTTAACTCTCTGCCTTTCAGTATGCTTACAGGGGAAATGATAGCATATTGTTGCCTATTTCAAAGCTGTGGAAAGACTTCATGAGATAGTAATTATCACAATAAAGATATCATTAGTAGCTAACATTTCCTGAAGGCTAAGTTATCTCATTTAGTTCATATAATACCCTTGAATCAGGTGGTGTCTGTAAAGATACCAGAAGCTGTATCAAAACACTTGGAAAATTCTAAAGGCTATGCAAGTGTAGAAAAATATTGGGATGAGGATGTTGAGAGGTAGAAATACAAATGTGACCTTGGGCAAGTAACATCCCAAAACTGGGCCTAGTTTTCTTATTTGTAAAATGAGGTTTAACTCTTTCAAGGTACATCCAAAACTTCAAATATAAATACAAAAGCTTGGAGTAAGGTCCATGGGTCTATACACTATAGAGTAAATAATTTAAAGAAAAAAATTCTGATAAATTTACTTGTTAAGCTCTCTACAGCAGCTCTATTAGGTTCACATGTTGAAGCATGCATGACATTTCACCCATTGCCAAACCACATCTTTCTTTTTTGTTTATTTGACAAGCATGAATGCTTAAAAATATTTTCAATGTTTCCTCCTTAGTTCACAATAAAAGGACCAAGGAACATTTTCCAGTAAAGCCTGCTTAGTACAGATTATAATTTAATAATATATGTGTGGCTACTTTGGTATGCTTACTGAAATATTTAATGTGCACTTTTTTGTAGGGCAAAAAGAATGTATTTCTTTTCCTATGTTTTAATTGTAAACATAACATTAAAATTTTTTCAGAGAGAGAAGGAAAGGAAGGAAGTGTGGAGAGAAAAGGAAGAAAAGAAGGAAAGAAAGGAGGGAGAGAGAAGGAAGGAGACAAAGAGGGAAGGAGAGAGGGAGAGGGAGAGGGAGAGGGAGAGAGAGAGGGAGAGAGAGGGAGAGAGAGAGAGAGAGAGAGAGAGAGAGAGAGAGAGAGAGAGAGAGAGAGAGAGAGAGAGAAACTGATTCTGCTCCAGCCCAATCCCAATATTTTTCATTCTCAGATGCTTCTTTCAGTCCTTATTCAGGTACATCCAGGTTTTTCCCCAGTTCATTCATGCAGTCCACAGGTATTTATTAGGCCCTATCATGTATCAGGTACTCACTGTCTAGGGACTGAACATGCAGCAGTAAGGTTATTGCAGCCCTGGTTGCAAGCTGTGTGTACATGCACTTTTACCCCCCCTCACCTTTTCTTTTTTGTGATTTAACATTATATTTTAAGCATTTTCCCATGTGTCTATAAAAGAATGAGGACAGAGAAAATGAATTAGGTCCTGTGGTCAGAGGGAATTAAGTTAATAAAATATTTGTGCAGTGCTGCTGGGGAAGAGATTAGAAGATAATAATGACTCTTTCTTGAGCACTTCCATTGTTACAGGCACTATCTAAATAATATTCATGCATGATCTCATTTACTTCAATCTTCACTACAACTCTATGAGGTTCGAAATATTATCTGATCCCCATTTTACATATAAAACTGAGGCTCAGCAAGATTATTACTAACTAAATATTGTATAGTTTATAAATTGCAAAAGCCAGAAATGGAGTTCCAGTCTGCATTGCCTCAAACATTTCTTCTTAAGAAGCATTGGTTTGGTTCCATTCTTTCTTTTTAGGGAGAGTAGGGAGTGGAAAATCATTGTACGCTACTTTTTGCTCAAGTTCATAACTACTTCCAGGCTTGAAGAGAGATAGAAGTAAAGAGAAAGGAAGTAACATGCAATTTAGAGGAGGTGAAATAAATACTTTTCCTTGACTTTTTTCTTGTCACAAGCCATGCTATTGCATCATTTTTATTTGGAAAAACAACTGAGAAAATAATACAAACAAGCTATTAGCAATAACATAAATTACTAAGATATTAGTAATTTATTAAGATATTGCTAGACTGAATAGTTAAGGAATGCAAAAGACCTACAGGTTTATTGCATACAAGCACCAGTGATTGAAGAAAGCCCAGGGTCACCTTGAACCCTTGAGATATCTCCAAGGTAATAACAACAACAAAAACAAATTTTCAGTAACAGGAATCTCTGGGCAGTCATGCAGCTGTTTACAGTGATAGTATCTTCAAAGACAATATGATATCATCTTCAATCCCTGAACAGCAGTTTCTCAAATATGAACAATGTGTGGACATTTTCTATTGGAAAAAAAGTACCTAAAATATTCAACATTGATCTTTTATTAAAATATTCCTTAAATATGTGTTAACATAAAATGAGACACAAACTCTTGTTTATAGTAGTTAAACAACTATAAAACCAGACTGATTTTGCATATTAAATGCAAACAAAACTATAAAATCAATGAAATTCAAATCACTAGCATTAATTTAATATACTGGATGATGCTGTTTTCCTGAAACTAAATCACTTTCCCCAATATTGGTATGTGCATTATTAAAGCACTTCCTCTGAATTAACTATATTATCTGCCTTCATTTGGAGCAAATATATCATTTATGCATTAGGTCCACCTCTGATTTTTTGTTTTGGACCCAAAACAATCAAAACAGTGCTCTTCGTACTATCATGATTGTAAATAGAAAAGCAAATTTTGATGTTGAAATTGCATAACAATATGTGGTCATAAAGTGGTCATCCACTTAATACAATTCTGGGAGACAACTTGAGAACTGCAGTTTTGGAAACACTAACGATTAAGAAAAGAATAAGCTTTCAAGTCCTACAGATGAGTTTGTATCCTGTCTCTGGCTTTCTCACTTTCTAGTTACAACTTCTTTTGTTCTCAGGTTTCCTTCTGTATAAAAGAGGGATGATAATTATTTGTACTTTAATTTTGCCAGCAGAGAGAGGCACCGTGACCCACTTTCTAGACATGCGTGATGCTTAAGCCCAAAACTGTAGAGAAACTTCAGAGTTCCTCTATAACTTATTTCAGAGCTCCTCTGTGACTCAAGAACTACACAGAGTTAGGCAAATTGAAAACAAGTATTTCTCTGGCCTCCTACCTTACCCTCCCAATAACTGCACATGCTGTTCCAGGTTCATGTTTTAGACTGGAAACAGAATATATGATTGAGCCTTAAAAAGGAAACAGTTGACAATGCCAGTAGATAGTTGAGAATTATTTGAACTCATGCCACAGACAGCTGTTTTTCTCTGAAGCCCACCAAGAATGGTTTGCTGTTTTGCCTCCTGGCCTGGCATGAATCCCTTGATTCCTTAGGCCCCCAAGGTTGAAAATAGCCTAGCCACCTGCTAATAGTTGGTAAATTTTTAGAAGGGGCAGGATTGGAAACAGGCCTCTGTATGCCTGGAACTTAAGCCAGACTACTGGGTAGGTCTCTCACCTCCTTTAGGTTGGGAGCTCCTGAGCTGCTGGATTAAATCTAGCAGCCAGTCATGGAAGAGGTAAGAGTGCTCTGAGAGGAGAAGATTGGAATAACGAAAAGAGGTGGGTTTTTTGTTTTTGGTTTTGTTTTTGTTTGTCTCAGAAGGGAGAATAGTTTGAGTAGAGGGTTTTAGCTAATGGATATTTGGAATAAAGAATATAGGAAAGTTATATAAAAGGCATAACCTCATAATAAGCAGAAATCACACCATTAGACCCTTTGTTTAAAAAGAAAGTACACCCACCTTGGGTGGTATGGCTCAGTGGACTGAGCACCAGCCTGAGAACCAAAGGGTCACCAGTTCAATTCCTAGTCAGGGCACATGCTTGGGTTGTGGGCCAGGTCCCCAGTAGGAGGCATTCAAGAGGCAACCACCCATTGATGTTTCTCTACCTCTCTTTCTTTTTCCCTTCCCTTCTCTAAAAATAAATAAATAAAATCTTCAAAAAATGTCAATAAAAGAAACTATAGTTAAAATTGATCTTATCATCTTTCCAATCTCTCAAAAAAGCCCAATATACTAGAAATTGTTCAAATACTTCGTATTTCTCATATTATAACAGAGAGGTCCAAAGGTTTTGTTCTCTCCTTCCTCTTATTCCCATCCCACTCTAGAGAAAAATTTATTCTTGTTTCACTATAGGTCTCTCTCTCTTCTGATTGATTTACCAAAGTCATTCTTCCAGACTAACAGAAGATTTGCCCTAAGTGAATACACACTTACAGAGAGAGAAGAAATAAATAAATACATGAGAGAGCAGAAGAGGAGGGCCTAACTTAATCTGGGAGACAGAAAATATTTCCTGGAGAAAATAATAGGATTAAAGCTGATTGTACACAAATGTTCATAGCAGCTTTATTTGTAATAGCTGCAAAGTATAGACAGCGCAAGTGTTCATCAAGTGGTGAATGGATAAGCAAACTTTGGTCCATCCATACAAAAGGAATGATTTATTTACACATACAACACCATTGATGAATCTCAAGATAATTATTCTGAGTTAAAGAAGCCAGACCAAAATAAAAAGGGTTCCATTTATGTAAAACTCTAAAAATGCTACCTAGATTAAATATGTACAGGTTTTTACATGCAAATCATACCTCAATAAAGTGATTTTAAAAATGCAACTTAATCTTTAGTGACAAAGATTATATCAGGGGTTCATTGGAGAGTAGGTTAAGGAGGAGAGATGGCAACTAAACAGTCATGAGAAAATTTTGGGGGGTGATTTATGCATTCATTATCTTTATTGTGGTGTTGGTTTCATGGGTATATACTTATGTTGAAACTTACCAGTTTGTACACTTTAAATATATGCAGTTTGTTGTAGATTCATTAAACCTCAATCTGTTTGAGAAATATTTTTGAATTGAATGTAAGACCTAAAGAATGAACAGTGGGTAATTGTGATGTTGATGTGGGGGTGGGGAGGGGTGGTGGGCTGGGGACCAAGAGCACTCCAGGTAGAGAGAAAAATGTATAAAGTTTCTGGGGTAGGCGGAAGGGTATGGCATGTTTGAGGAATTCAGAAGTCCTATTCGAACCAGTTGAGAGATCAAAGGGAAAAGTAGAAGGAGATGAGATAAGAAAAGGCAGCAGAGACCAGATCATGCAGGGCCTCACATTCACCTATTCTTTTAGTAAATATTTGCTGAGTGCTTAGTATGTGCCAGGAGTAGTTCTAGGTCTTCAGAATTGAATTTCATTTGCTAGGACTACCATAATACAGTACCACAGACTAGGGAGTTTAAACAACATATATTTAATTTCTCACATTTATAGAGGCTATAAGCTGGAAGTCAAGGTTTTGGCAGGGTTGGTTCCTTCTGAGGCCTCTCTCCTTGGCTTATAGGTGGCCATCTTCTCCCTGTGTCTTCACATTATCTTCCCTCTGTGTATGTCTGTGTCCTAATTTCCTCTTCTTATAAGGACACTAGTCATATTGGATTAGGGTCCACTCACATGACCTCATTTTAACTTAATTGCCTCTTTAAAGGTCTTCCCTCCAGACACAGTTATTTACAGGAGGGGGAGAGAACACATTTCAGTCCATAACAGGGATAAAGCTATGTATAAAACAAAGATGCCTTCCCTCATGGAGGGGGTCTCATTGTAGAGGGGGAAGACAGAGAATAAACAATAGTCATAAAAATATATAGACTCTTAGAAGCGCATAAGTGCTAAGGGTAAAAAAGTAGGGCAGGATGAGGGGATTGGAAATATGAGCTGTGTGACAGAAGGTGGAAGTCAGGATAAAAGTTAAGAGGGAGAGTTATAGTTATATTTTTTATCCAGGAAGGATGAAAAGCTATTGATGAGTTTTAAACAGAGTTGTGGCATGATATTTGCTTTTGAAAAACATCATTCTACTTATAAAAATGAGGAGTTCTGGCCAAGATGGAGGTGTAGGTAGAATCCCTTTTGCTTCCTTGCACAACCAAAAGGAGGATAACAACCAATCTAAAATCAATAAACAACCAGAAGCGCCAGAATATCAAACTGCATGGAAGTCTGACAACCAAGGAATTAAAGAAAAAATCAACCAGAACAACCAGACTGGTAAGGTGGTGGACTACTCAGGGTGGGCTGGCTCAGAAAAACTGAGGCAAGGCAGCAGACCACATGGTTGGGGCTGGCTGAAGGCAAAGCTGAGACTCAGAGCTGACTGTGGACTATGGCAGGGGTTGCGGTGGTGGGAGAAACTCCCAGTCTCATACAAGAATCTGTTGGAAAGGGTGCTAGAGACAAACAGGAGAGCTGCATTGTTCCTTCTCTGGTCTCTCCCCCACAGGCAGAACCACAGCAGAGCAAAGATGGTTGTGCTGCCCAGGTGAATACCTAAGGTCTCACCCCCTTACAACTTATCAGGTGTGCCAAGACAAAGATATATGGCCCAAATGAAAGAACAGAGCAAAACTTAGGAAACAGAACTAAGCAATGAGGAAATAGACAACATGATGGAGAATTTAAAGCCCTGGTAATCAAAGTGCTCACAGATCTGATTGACTGAGCTTGGTTGAAAAAAAGGAAAAACAAATGAAAGATACCCAAAATAAACTAAAGCAAAATATTCAGGGAACCAGCAATGACAGGAAGGAAACCAGGAGTCAAAGCAACAATTTGGAACAAAAGGAAAAATAAACATCCAACCAGAACAGAATGAAGAAACAAGAATTCAAAAAAGTGAAGAGGAACTTACAGACCTCTGGGACTACCTGAAATGTTCCAATATCTGAATTATAGGGATGCTGGAAGGAGAAGAGTAAGAGTATGAAATTGAAAACTTATTTGAACAAATAATGAAGGAAAACTTCCCCAATCTGGTGAAGGAAATAGACTTCCAGGAAGTCAAGGAAGCCCAGAAAGTCCCCAAAAAGTTGGACCCAAGGAGGAATACACCAAGGCACGTCATAATTAAGCTATCCAAGATTAAAGATAAGGAGAGAATCTTAAAAGCAGCAAGAGAATAGGAGACAGTTCCCTACAAAGGAGTTCCCAAAAGACTATCAGCTGATTTCTCAAAACAAACCTTGCAGGCAAGAAGGGGCTGGAAAGAAGTATGTGAAGGCATGAAAGGCAAGGACCTGCATCCAAGATTACTCTATCCAGTAAAGCTTTAATTTAGAATAGAAAGGCAGATAAAGTGCTTCCCAGATAAGGTCAAGTTAAAGGAGTTCATCATCACCAAGCCCTTATTATATGAAATGTTAAAGGGACTTATCTAAGAAAAAAGAAGATAAAAAATGTGAAAAGTAAAATGACAACAAACTCACAACTATCAACAAATGAACCTAAAAGAAAAGAAAAGAACAAAAACTAAGCAAACAACTAGAACAGGAACACAATCAGAGAAATGAACATCCCATGGAGGGATTTCAGTGGGTAGGGGGAAGGGAGGAATGGGGAGAAAAGGTACAGGGAAGAAGAAGCATGATTAGTAGGCAAAAAATAGATGGGGAGAGATAAAAATGGTATAGGAAATAGAGGACTCGAGGAACTTATATGTACAACCCATGGACATGAACTAAGGGGGGAAATGCTGGGGGGGCTAGGGTGTGCAGTGTGGAGGGGGATAAAGGGGGAAAATGGAGAATAGCATAATCAATAAAATATACTTTAAAAAAAAGAAGTCACATCCATCCAGACAGGTAGGAGAGGCACAGACACAGAATGGGCTGGTGACTCACCCACATGTGGTGGATAAAAATTTGGGAGGGATATCTCAGGAACTAGGAGTCCCAGCCCTACACCAGGGCCCCCAGCCTAGGGATCCAGTGCCAGGAAGACAAGTCCCCACAACTTCTGGCTGCAAAACCCAATGTGCTGTGGATTGGTGGAAAAAAAACTGTGAGAGCCCCAAGCAGTTCTTCTTAAAGAACCCATACACAGACTCACCTACTTAGACTAACTCCCTCTGAGCTCCAGCACTGGGGTAGCAGCTTGAAAGGCACCAGCAGCACAAAAGGAGAAACTGAAGTGTCTGGCATCAAGGCAAGCAGAGGCCATTGTCCCCTTTCTAAATCTTCCACCCACAGAGCTGGCAAGCTGTTGCCACATCTGAGATTCCATCAACTTGGCTAACACTGTTTGACCTGCCTTGGAGATCCCCCAAGACTCTATCCCACCAACTTATGGGCCTATCCAAGCTGCTATACCATATGAATGGCAGATCTTGGGTAATGCTTCACAACTTCCTAAATCCTAGCAAACATGAAACAGCTGGCCTCAGTGAGCCCCAGGCCCAGCACTAGCAGCAGCCAGACTACATTAACAGCTTGGCTTCTCCTAGAAATCTCCAGGCCCAGAACAATGAGCAGCCATCTCAAATTGCTTAATTCTCATGCAGGGTGGCCCTGAGAAAAACACAGATGAGGGCTAACCTTGGCCTGTACCATCTGAGGAAAGCCCAGAGACTGCCCACCCAGGGGATAGCTACAGGCCATATCTGAACACCACCACCCTGCCCCAACACAGCTGACCCTCCACGGAGGGCATCAGGTGGTGTTCAGTGGTCATAGCCAGTCCTTACAGCTGACTGGCCTGGTTAAATTCCTCCCGTTGATCTGCCAACAGCAGCCGAGGTTCAAGTACAAGAGGAGGGTGTACTCAGCACACAAGAAGGGCACACCTTGAATACCCAGCTTGGATGATAGGGGAGGGTGTGATACTGGACCCTATAGGACACCTACTACATTAGGCCACAGTACCAAGACACAGAGTCAAAGCAGTTCTACCTAATACATAGAAATTAGCACAGGAGTATGGCCCAAATGAAAGAACAGATCCATATTCCAGAAAGAGAGCTAAATGAAATGGAGATGTGCAATCTATGTGATGCAGAGTTCAAAACATGGGTTATAAGGATGCTCAGAGAACTTAGTGAGGACCTCAACAGTGTAAAAAAGGTCCAGGCAGAAATGAAGGATACACTAATTGAAATAAAGAACAATTTACCCGGAAACAACAGTAGAGTGGGTGGAGCCGAGATTCAAATCAATTATTTAGAACATCAGGAAGCAAAAAACAACCAATCAGAGCAGGAAGAAAAAAGAATCCAAAAAATGAGGATAGTATAAGCAGCCTCTAGGCCAACTTCAATAGGTCCAACATTTGCATCATAGGGGTGCCAGAAGAAGAAGAGAAAGAGCAAGAAATTGGAAATCTATTTGAAAAAAATAATAAAAGAAAACTTCCCTAATTTGGTGAAGGAAATAGACATGCAAGTCCAGGAAGCACAGAGAGTTCCAAACAATATGGAAGCCAAGAAGCCCACTCCAAGACACATCATAAATAAAATGCCAAAGGTTAAAGGCAAAGAGAGAGTATAGAGAAAAGCAGTTAGTTACCTACAGGGGAGTCCCAGTAAGACTGTCAGATGATTTCTCTAAAAAAACTTTGCTGGCTAGAAGAGATTGGCAAGAAATATTCAAAGTCATGAAAAGCAGAAACTTACAGCCAAGATTGCCTTACCCAGGAAAGCTGTCATTTAGAAACAAAGGGCAGCTAAAGAGCTCCCCAGACAAGAAAAACTAAAGTAGTTCATCATCACTGAACCATTATTATATGAAATGTTAAAGGGACTTATTTAAGAAAAAGAAGGTAAAAATTGTGAACAATAATGGCACCCCCCCCAAATCTATCAACAATTAAATCTTATAAAACAAACTAAGCAAACAATAAGAATGGAGACAGAATCATGGATACAGAGAGCATTCTGATAGTTGCCAGATGGGAGTGGGTGTGAGGGGGAATGAGTGAAGAGGAGAGGAGAGTAAGAAGTACAAATAGGTAGTTACAGAATAGCCGTGGGGATGTAAAGTACAGTATAGGAAATGGAGTAGCCAAAGAACTTATACGAATGACACGTGTTCATGAACAATGGTATGGATATTGCCTGAGGGAGTGGTGGATGCTGGGTAGAGAGAGTCTAAGGGGGAGAAATTGAGACAACTGTAATAGCATAATCAATAAAATATAAATATAAATAATTATTTAAGATACTGTTCCAAACAAACAAAATAATGGTATTTGTTACTTATACCTAAATATCTTTTACAGTTTTAATCTGAGTAAAGACTATTGGTTTGTCATGTGGTTTTTAAAGGTAATATGAGTACAACTTATCACTTCCATTGTGGTCAATTTTTACCTAAAATTCAGCAGCACTAGTATATGACAGAATGCATGCATGTAGTTTGAGTTGTGGATTGGTAAATTGCTGTAGTAATGAGGGTGGGGACATTTTGCCTATTTTCATTAGCTTGCATTAGGCCACAGAAGGGTAGCATTGGACCCAAAATTCCTTGGTCCTGTGTAATCAGAAAGGAAAGACAATCATGGGCTTTCCATTACTGCTGACAATATTAAGTTAACATCAGCTCGGGTGTCCCAGCTTAAAATACCACTATCCAATCAAAGTGTATTTTGATGACATAATTATTTGTAACAGTTTTCATTGATTAAATATAGTTTTATTGGGGGGTTTTGCTTCAAAGACTGGGAGCTTGTTTGGTGTGCATAACCAAATTAAACTAGATTTTCTTTCTTAAACATGGAGTTCAGGTGTTTTACTTGTTGGATTTCATTTATTTAGTAGTTACTGATTTCATATGTATATGTAGGCTCTGATTTTTCTCCAAATGCCAACATTAAAAGTGCATTTTGTGGAGTATACAGAGAACCTCACTGTTTATATAGTTAGTCCTATTTTACAGATACAAAAACTGAGGCTACAAGAGGCAACCTTGCTCAGGGTCACCTGCAGTAAGTATTAAAGTTGAGGTTTTTACCCAGATCTGAATGTCTCTTATACATTTTCTTAAACCCCAGCACTACCATCTGCAGTGGCCATTTGGAAAAATTCTTAAAACTGGATAATGGGGCTGGTTACTTTTGAAGTACAAAATCACATGGGCTGAAGTGAAGTATAATTATAAACAAGCTACAGCTTAAGTATGTGTTATTGCAGGATCTTCCTGCCTTGGCTTGCTCATCTCAATCAGTGAAATCATCTATGTCTCTATAATGAAATATTCCCAGATGTGAAAATGGCATGTGCATACTTACCTTAAAAACATTGTTTTCACCAGCCAAGATGGAGGTGTAGGTACATACACTTTGCCTCCTCACACAACCAAAAGAAGGACAACAACAAATTTAAATACAAAGTACAACCAGAACTGCCAGAAAAATGAACTGTATGGAAGTGCAACAACCAAGGAATTAAAGAAGAAACATTCATCCAGACCAGTAGGAGGGGTGGAGACAGGCAGCGGGGGCAGACAGGGTGCATGGCAAGGTGTCAGCTGGCAGACTGGGTGAGGTGGTGGCTGGTGGACCAGGTGGCCCCGCATTTGTGTGTGGATAAACTGGGAGGAACAACTAGGGAGTGAGACAGAACACACAACCCAGGGTGCCAGCATGGGGAAATAAAGCCTCAAAACCTCTGACTGAAAAAACCTGTAGGGGTTGTGGTGGTGGGAGACACTCCAGCTTCACAGGAGAGTTCGTTGGAGAGACCCACAGGGTCCTAGAATGTACTCAAACACACCAACCTGGGAATCAGCATTGGAAGTGCCTAATTTGCTTCTGGTAGCAGGGAAGAGACTGAAAGCCAGCCAAGAGCTGAGCAAGTGGCACTGTTCCCTTTCAGACCCCTCTCCCACATACAGCACCACAATGTAGTGATGTGGGTTACCCCACCCTGGTGAATAGCTGAAGATCCCCCCCTTACTATTTAACAGGTGCACTGAAACAAAAAATATGGCCCAAATGAAAGAACAGATGAAAGTTCAAAAAATAGAAATAAGCGATGAAGAGATAGACAACCTATCAGATGCAGAGTTCAAAACACTGGTAATCAGGGTGCTCACAGAAATAGTTGAGTATGGTTGCAAAATAGAGGAAGAAGTGAAGGCTATGAAAAGTGAAATAAAGAAAAATACACAGGGAACCAACAGTGACAGAAAGGAAACCAGGACTCAAATCAATGATCTGGAACAAAAGGAAGAAATAAACATTCAGCCGGAACAAAATGAAGAAACAAGAATTCAAAAAATGAGGAGAGGCTTGGAACTTCTGGGACAACTTTAAATGTTCCAACATCTGAATCATAGGGGTGCCAGAAGAAGAAGAGGAGGAGCAACAAATTGAAAACTTACTTGAAAAAATAGTGGAGAACT